>JAFFZH010010485.1:25972-45266 GCA_018420115.1 Euura saliciscinereae | reverse complement strand
CTTTGTTTCATGCAACAATGAAGACGTATTCTTGAAAACTGCACAAACAATTACCATTTTGTGCAGTTTTCAAGAATACGTCTTCATTGTTGCATGAAACAAAGAAGTTTTCCGACATATATCTTCGGAATTCCATTTAGAATTGCACTCTTGGTTCCTTTTCCGCGTTCGCGACGCGTAGGCTTTGCTATCAATGAAAACCCGGTAAGGTCGGTAAAAAGAGTAAAAAATGAGTGTAGCATGCTCTTAAGAAGTATATACTATGCTATATATGAGATGGATTCAGATACTATGTCACAGATAATAATGCTCATCGTTAATGACGGTGTATCACATTCATACTCAAACACACCCGCGCACATGGTGACGTTCCTGAGGAGATCCCACTGTCAGTAATGCCACTAGCAGATGTCACACATCCTGCCAATGAGAAAAAGAGAAAGAGAAAAAAAAAGAGACGCGGAGTATTCATCCAGCAGCTCAGGGAATCCGATGGATATAAGATCAAGGGTATATGAATTACTGTACGACGTACACGCTGTACGTGGTATAACTACGAGTATATTACGAGGGAATCGGTTTTCATAGCAAGTATCGTTGACCGCTACAGAGTGTAAAAAATGTAGACCAAAAGTTTTCATGGTGGAGATTAACTGAGTTATGTACCTAGTGTCTCATATTTGATTGATTATACGAAAACTGTATTTCTCTAGTAAGTAGATCTTTTTGCAATCGAGAAACTTGCTAAACAAAATTTTGCCACTGTGTGATTCATTTTTGTGTAAAATTTTCACAGAGTCACTACAATAAATCACTGCATTCTAGTGATCTTTCTTCACCGAGCCTGAACCCCCAGTTCAACTTATAATTTGAAAAGGATATCGGAACATTGTGTGTCTATGGGTGAATTCGCGTGTCGATTGATGAGCACGAACGCCTCGACCCTAGAATCTAGAATTGATACACGAAGATTTAACTATATTCTAGGCAGTAGCATGCTTCAGCTTTACAGTTCTCGGTTCTAGTTTAGTTTCAGAAACACGTATTAAGTGTGACAAATAAACGAAACATTACAGATACAATAGAGCTTTTTCTTATAATTGGCAAGAAAGAGAAATAAAATACAATAGCGTACCTAATCCGACTGTTATAACGCGAGCAAACACGATTTCTGTAAGCTTTTCCTAGTTTTCTGTGTAGGAAAAGAGCGAAAAAAAATAGAATAAAAAAACAGAAACAAACGTGGTGCTGTTCCGAAAACTGGGACAAAAATAAATTCTCACAAGCTGAAAGCTTTTGTCGCTTACAACACTGGAAATATTCGAGAGAAAAATAAAAATTACCGATGTAGAACTAAATTCCTTTACACTATAAAAAAGTGAAAAAACTTGACTGTCGAAACTGTGGAAACGTATCTTTCATGTTTACTTTGAATTGAAAGTAAATGTACATATAAATATATATATTGATGTATAAATTTTGCAAAATCCATATAAATGAATACTGAAGTGTTTGTTATCCGTTATTCTATAGATATATAGATAAAATAGCAGTTGCGAAATATATTTTTCTCACACCCGGTCGCAAAATGCAACTTTTCATACCTCTTGAGCCGGCGCAAAACAGATCTTTTCGTGTTGAGAAAAAAAATCGTGTGCAACACGGGCGCAAGGCTATTTTGGCGAGTATGATTGCAGTACACTCGCCTTCGGCTCGTACTGCGAATTTCACACTCGAGAAAAAGTGTTTTGCGCCCTTGATACACAATGTACTATTCTAGATGGCTCAGCCCAACCTTGATTATTGCCAACAGCTTCGGGGCTGAACGCTTAATCGAAGAGACAGATAGAAACTGATATTAATTTAGCATGACAGACATTAAATGTGAGTGTTCATAAATCTAATTTCTGCGGTTGAATCAGTTCGCGAATCACACACATAACCGTGACACTGCTTCTGTATAAAGAATCATTTGTGTCAAACCATGGTTAGTTGCGGGATTGCGAAATGGCGGATTTTTTCTATCTTTCATTCCTCATCCAGTGTCAACTCTCGCTTTAGATCCGACAGATTCTCGAGGTCCATTACATTGCCGCTCCCGGAAGCTGTTCGTTAATGTCGAGCGCTATGTATCCCATAGGGCGAGATGGGTACAGAGCTAAGAGAGTAGAAAGAGAAAAGATAACAAAAGCGAGGCAGAAGAAAAAAAAACTCACATTTACTCTAATTATACATTCGTCAAAGTTTATAGCGAAGCGAAATAAAATGGGGAAAACTGTAATCTAAAATTGAAACCGCAGGCCTATAGATAGCATAAATATCAGGATATCCTAGCCTCTCAAACAGTTGGTCATACAACGCAGCACAAACATATATATATATATATATATAAGAAAACGATGATTAATAAGTCACAAATTAATTGAGACAAAACAGAAAAAAATGACAAATTCGAAAATTTCGAAAACGGGCCTGTTCTCTCGTTAGACCATCGGTCTGTTTGCCGGCCAAGTACAATTAACTTGCTGACGGAAGTAGTCCAATAGGAACGGTAGTAGTTTGTACCGTCGTTACTCAATCAGCGCGACAATCAAGCAAACGAATTGCATGATTTCAAAGAGCACCGTGGAGAAACGGAAGAGAACTGCTAGCTGCTAACACGATACAGTGAAAACCAAAATTGATTGAAATTGTGGCTAAATTTGAAAAAGAACTTCAATTTCCCGTTATCTCCTACTTTTATTTGATTTCTTGTCGATTTTACAAATTCCAGCGAGTAATTCAGCTTGAATATAGCATTATTCAGAGAAATATACAGGGTGTCCCATTCTAGATTATAAACGCAAATATTTCGAAAATGGTTCACTGTATCGAAAAATATTTCAGACAAAAGTTGTAAGGTTACGAGGGGGACAGATTCTGGTAACATTGGTTTTCTTGTCAGTGGAGGCGTTACGGTGATATGAAGGTCAACTTTGGTTTTTTGAATGGAATCATGTATTTATTATTTGTCTATTCGATTGAGCGTTGAATTTTACGTCAAAAAGCACTCAAGCACAGATGTGCTAAAATCAATGTTTTATTAGGTACACCCCTCAAAAGAAGAAAAGCAAAATTTGATAACGAACCGAAAAATGATGAACTCATGAACGCTCGTAACTCTTGATCCAGAGGTCGTATTAAAAAAACACGATGCGCAATTTGAAGCTTGAAATGTCCACTTCTACCTCCACTGAATGAATTTTTTTATCGCGTCCTATTGTTGAGTACACCTTGTACACCTCTCCGACACGATTATTTCGAAAATCCACGTTTGGATGTCAATTTCAACACGTTGCACAGGAGGGAGATTTTCCAAGCTTGAATTTGCACATTTTGTGTTTTTTATACGACCCTTGGATCAAGAGTTACAAGCAGTCACGAGTTAATCATTTTTCGGATCGTTATCAGATTTTACTTCGAATCTTTAGAGGGGTATATCTAATAAATCATTGATTTTAGCGTATCTGTGCTTCGGTGCTTTTTGACGTAAAATTCAACGCTTAATCGAATAGAAAAATAATAAGTATCTGATTTCATTAAAAAAAACCAAAGTTGACCTTCATATCACCGTAACGCCTCCACTTACAAGAAAACCAATGTCACCAGAATCTGTCCCCCTCGTAACCTTACAACTTTCGTCTGAAATATTTTCCGATACAGTGAACCGTTTTCGAAATATTTGCGTTTATAATTTAAAATGGGACACCCTGTATTATGCCTAACTGACCCCTAGGAGAATCCTCAATTCATTATTCGACGAATACGTTCAGTTTGGTAACTGTACAGTTTAAATTTTCAGTTCCAATTGAAAGCTCTCGAGGTGGCACTTCCTGAGGTTGCTTCATTATACACTCGCAGCAAACTTGAAAACTTTCATACTTCCTTTTTTTTCATCTCGCTGCACCACCGTGTGACCTGAATATTTTAATCACCAGCTGTGCTTCGTGGAATGATATTTATGTGTATATTCAACCATCAAATACATCACTTTTTAAACGACAATTTTTTTTTAATATCAACGATATTGATGACATAGCAAGCTTATCTACCTCAACGTATTCGTCTGGGTGATTTATTCCGAGACGGAGCTAGAGAAATAGCATTCTTCGAAATATTTCACGTTACAAAAAGCTACCAGTTTACTTGGAGTAATAAGATGGGCAACACCGTTGAGCTTAGTCGTCCATGCACGGTGGCAATTTTTCTAAGAGTACACGTACCTCGTTCATTCTATATTTACCGCACCAGCTCAAAGCCATACAAACGGCGTGCAAAGTTTTCAGAATGCACATTCCTATACAAACTCTCATGAATATATGTAAATTTCGAACGTGCATTATTGCGAATAAACATGAATCCGATAAGAAAGTAAGCCACCAGGACCTGCACAAAAAAAGGTCTTATCACCATCACGGATACGTATTATTAACCTAGGTATATCGTACTGCTGATACATTCGATGCAGATATGTAGGTAATGTATATACAATACCTTTGATAAGATATGAATTATCATACCATTCTTTTTTTTCATACAGCTAATACGATAATAATTTGACTTTTTCCCCTAGTGTCAAATCTACAAGTAATCAGAATTGTTTAAGTTTGTAGAAATTTGCGACTGTTCCCGTAGTTTCGTGCCGGTGATGGTCAGATCAGGGACAATCAGGGTAGAGAATTTGGACTTTGGGTGCGGAAGCTATATAGCTTTACCGCATCATGAATACTGCCAATTTTGAAGGTATGATGTATGTGTTTATGAGCCTCCGTAGTACATATTCCGTGGTAACCGTGTAAACTGAGAAACGGCACGTGACGTAAAAGGGGTGTATATCAACTGAACTGCTCTTACGCATACCCTACCCTACCCAAGAACTCATGTCAGTCATTTCCTAGGGGCTTCAGACTTGAGAATACCTCTAGAGGATGAGTACGCGATATTTTATATACACACCTACATCAACGTATTCTCCGCCTTGTGCAGCAGCATAATATGGGGTGCATGTCCCACGGATTCGTACACTGCAGTTATTCAATTCAATAATTTTATGATACTTTTTAAGGGATTCGCCATATCTATTCTTATAAAGAATATTCTCTTGAATTGCTGAAATTACCATCCTATCCTTTCCTATAAAGGACAAAAGGAGGTATAGCCACATCCGACATCTAATATTAGGATTATACCTAGGCTTCTTCTTCGGCCAGTCACTTCCGGAGTCCTAATCTCAATCATGGACCTGTGATATAAATAATATCTATTGTACTCTGGACGACCGGACGACATTTATTATGCTAATAAAATTTCGTGATTACTTATAAATTTAACGTTCAATGTTAACTTGGTACCTCATGAATAAAAATGTAGTTCAACTGACAGAAATCTTAAAATAATATATAAAAACATCGAGTGAGCCTGCTGATACATTTTACTTCAATAATTTCATTTTTTCGAAGAGTATTATAAAATTTCTGTAACTGATTATAGGTTTCTTGGATTATTAACACGACGCGATGAGTATGCACAGAGGATGTAGGTGTGTCCGGAAGCAATACCTCTTTTGTACAGTCCGCACGATTACAAGACCTTCATTTTCTTGCTCAACAGAATTTCTTCTCAAGTTTTATGAGGCGCAAAGATAAGCCTTCCGATCGACTCGTATAGTACACCGCGACCCATTGTTGGAGGTTAGCGTAACTTTCCTATACACATTAACACATATATAAAACTCGGAATGCTGTAGGTTTATTCAAACACCGTTCGAAACGATTATCAGAGGGTGATACTTAGGTCTTCAATTTTCCACTTCCCCCAGTTATTTTTTCCACAAAATCTTCAGCGCGCAGAATTTTTGAATCCAATATAAACAACAAATCATTGCCATAAGCTGGAACTGATTTTTGATTTTCTGCTATGGGTCGGTACTAACACCAGACGCCCTTATCAACTGAGGGAATAACGTTCGCCTCGAGGCACAGGTGCTAATGTAATGCAAATTTTGTGTAAGCAAGGAACCACTTGGGTTTGCAAGGGATCTCTCTTAACAGACGGCGATACCCCCGAGAGTGATAACAATTAATAACTATTTGACGAGGGTTGGTAAATCTCAAGCACATAATGGCGAAAGTTCAGTATTATAATCGTTAATAAGTCTGTTCAATTCATTATATGAGTGAATAGTTTATCCAACACATATTTTTTCAATTATATCAGATTGAAAGATGTATTCAAATTTCGAAAAGAAAACCATTCTATGATTAGCACATTTGTGGATAATTTGATCCAGATTTAAAAAAAATCCAAATCTAAACCTGAACTGATATTCTCAACGGTTGTAAGATGGGAGGGTCGTTCTTTAGCCTATATCGATTCCTACTCCATGGAATGTACCCGGCGGTGGTGCAAAAATTGCTGGTCACAGTATTTCGTGGAAATAACAATTGCCATGCACAAATAGCGAACGGATGTGGTATAGCTATGTCGCTGGCGTTTTAGTCCGATGCTCGGTTGACAGAAACGTGAGTACTAGCCTCATGTTCTACTTATGTCACATTTCATCGGTAATATCCTCATTGTAAAACTGTTTGTACCCTGATCTGCGATCAGCTGATCAAATACGCGATTATGATTTCAATTTACAGTAATCACACTGATATGTAACATATTTCGTTTCATTCGTATCGGATTGACGTACTTAGGTACTCGAATTTAGTTATTATTACATGTATACATTATGTATGTACACTGTGCATCACACTAATCATTTTTGAGAATAAGATTATTATCGTATCATATGATGAAGATTATTATCTACAATGGAAATCCTGCATGCTTCAGGAAGAATTTAAAAATATTTAAATTACGTCCAGTTATAATCAAAACTATCACAAATCTTTTGAGTACGAGGTGGAATCACGCGATTCGACGTGAAAGTAGATAGAATCTTCATAGGACATCGACTTCAAAATATCGAACGAAACGGGATTCTTTATACGCATGTGCTTGTGTATTCCGGGAATTACGTTCCTTGGGCATTGTACTACTTCTTATGACACAATACTGGACAGCATTCCATTAACTCTGTAGATATCTACGATTTATTCAATGTAGATAAACATATTGGGAATATTCATTTTAACAATACATTTATCCACGTACCGTACACAGATTGGACGAAATGGGGCACGCTAAAAAAATATCACAGTTACAGGAACTATAACGAAGTTTTCCTATCACCTTTCACATACAATATATGAGACCAATAACATAATGTGGGCTGTTCGATTATAAGAAAATGCGGCTCATTCGAGGCATAACGAGCCCGCAAATAAGTGAGGCTGTGGTACTAAACATCGAACCTACTCCCTTCTCTTTCTGGTGTTAACGAAGTCTGAGATACCTACCACATCGTACTCCGGTGACCCCTACAATTATATAAATGACCGTCTAATCTCTTCTTGAGTCTCCTTGCACGGCAAAAACCTGATGAAATTATACGAAAAACCAGAGGGGTTACAAATTACATGAGATAACAATGACCCGAGTTTCCGCCTTCTATGCCGTTACGTTCAACCTAATAGTGCGTTTATGCACTGAGAAAAACGTTGTTGTATTAAATGACTTTATTCACTACAGTAATCGTGGGAGAGTCATATCTTGCCTTACTGTTTCTTCGTTTTAAGACAGTATGTATGTACAATTCACCATACACAGTCCTGTTATTTTTTAAGGTCAGATTTTTGAGACACTTGTAATCCTTTCTCAACAGATCGAGCTGTCTACTCGAGATAGTCTTCAAAATTTAATAATCACTTGGTGACCAGTTCGTTCGACACAATTATCAGTTTCACGGTGTCTAGCGTCAACGGAATATCAAGTTCCTTGACCTTTCTCGGTTTTTCCAGACACATACAAATTCCCTGACAATTCCCAGATTTTCCTGACAGCTAAACAAGCTGACAAGTATGTAATTGTTACTCGCGGTTTTTTTTTCCTCAAATGAGACACTGTAAAGTGACTTTTTTTTAGGAATTTCGTGTGCCTCGAGGCTTTGCGATGTCATTACAGTTGTTGAAAATACAATTTCACCACTTTTTCGATACAACGCGCAGCAGTTGATTGATTCTTCAAAAACCTCAATAAACTCGTAGGCATATTTGATCTTTTTGATCTTATAACACGATTAAGACACATTTATGTGTTTAGCGAGCTTGAGCTTATTATAGACGATCAGCTAGCTTATAGTTTATCGAGAATACATACCTAAATATAAAAGAATCTGTAATGTTGACACAGGGTGTCATCGACCTACGTTAAATTGACAGATCCGGTCGATTCGTTTGTGATTGATGAAAACGAACGGGTTTCAACGGTTTCAACAAGACCAAAATAAACATTCAAAGTAAAACGTTATATATAATATGTTTGTAGGAGTCGCCTACACCACTATATACGCAAGGTGGTTACGATCCTCCCCGATCCAAATCAAACTCACTGAGTTTCACCCACTAAAATACCAGAGGTGAAAAAGCCCACACAAAATTTCTATTTTTCAAATATAGTTTCCGGGTTCATTACGACCCTCATTATTCGCCGATGATATACTTGCGATGGTTGTTTTCACAGCGTTCGTACAGTTCAACGAAATAAACTGAATGCTGTGGTGCGTACGGCACGATATGGAATCATTAGAAATGCAGGGAGAGAAGAATGCGAAGCGATTTAATCACAGATACTCAATATTGAAGAAGTTACAAATATATTCATATCACAATAAATAATAGTCAATTAAAGCAAGTTAAGTATATTCACACGGAGTGAACCCCTATAGATGTACTTGACTCGCTAGGCTTGTTACATATAGGAACTTTTCAAATAAAATAACAACAATAAATTTACTAACAATAAATACTAAACGGAAGCACAGAAAAAAGTATGTACATGAAGATATGGCCTCCCTCCTGGTCCACGATCTGCATTCTAGACTGCTTCCGGTCGTTATCGTCATCGCGGTCATAACACACACACAAACACAATACATCGTCGCACTCGCTTAGTAAAGAATGATTAACGTAACTTTATAACTAGATACAGGCAAAATTGTACGAGCTGATTTCCAAGAAGTAAAATCCTGAAAAATGGGTGAACAAAAAATAATAATAATCACATCGATACACTCACATGTCTAAGATGAAAACAACGATATTATTGTAGATTCATTGTACACCACTTTGATGAAGTTTTTTTTTTACGAAGCGCAGAAGAAAAAACAACTGCACGACGATCGAAGCAACTAAGTTCAGACAGTTAACGAGCAGTCGGAACTTACCTGATCAAATTAGTAATGAAGTGTCGTCGTCGTCCCTCGGTAGGTCGAGTAAGGGTCGAATATGAAATTGCAATAAAACTGGCTTGTGGTCCAGCTGAGCGTTCATGTTATCATAACAGCGAATGTTTCAGACGCGGAGTACGCGCTGTTAGGGGCATGAATCAATTCCCCTGTTCGTTTCCTTCCCAGCGTAACATTACATCTTCATTCGCAAATCGACGCAGTTTTTTTTTTTTTTTTTTGTACCCTACGATTCTAAACCCTGATTACGTTAACATAATATTTCACTGCAACAGCTTGCTCGCCATTTATAACACTCTGAAAATATCGGGTGGCAATGTTTATCGTATAGACTGAAAACACAACAACCATAAATAACAAGTTTTATAATTTCTGTATAGTACCGACAAACGAAGGTCACGCACAGTTTTAAACACACGCCTTCGCAGATGGGTATGTTTGGTCGGTGCTCCTACTAACAGGCTGACCAGAGTGTACTTCACTTTACTTCGGTCCGGTTACTGACGCGGAAATATAAGCGAGATGGTGACAAACACCGTCAAATGTACAGTCGGCGAGGCCCGTCCTCGCGCGAATGGCTAATCCGGCTGACAGCGACCTGGAGCGACCGGAGAAGGGAAACAGCGCGCGCATTCGGCCCGGTCTCCGGGCGGGAGAGACGCGAACTCAATCTTCTACTAGACGCTGTAGCCCGGGAGCTGCACTGATGTGATGATGGTGAAATTAAATCCAGCTTGCGGAATCAAGACTGGAGCATGGAACAGCTATCACCTGCTTATATTCCAACGATATATTCGATTGTATGCATTTAACGTATATGAATAGCGAAATAAAAAGTTTGCCTGAAAACGAAATTGACACTGTTTTTCAATCTTCACCCCCAGAACTTGGATGGATTTTTGCCAATTATCAAACAGAGTTGTATATCGTTAAGATCCAGTTTGTTCATCTTATTATGAGCACCTACAATATTCCTTGAGGTTTGGCTATTGGTCTATTCGACACGATACAGAAATGAGCACCGACACACGGATATGACGATTCAGATTTGAAAAGTTTTTTTATTATTTCAAGGGGGGAGAACGTTTCGGCGGGATTTTTTAAACGAATTTTCATGAATATTTTGTGCCGAAACCGTAGGACATATGAAAAAAGCCTTCTGTACACATAATATGTTTTGATATTTTGTATGCCTATAAAAATTGTTATAAGCCATTTCGTTGCGTTATACTCGCTTCGCGCACTGGATCGCAAAAAGCTGCATTTCAGCGGTACCCACGATTGCCCCTGTTTGACTGATTGAATAAAAAAATCCTGGTACATTTCGGCTTGTCAGATGACCACAGCTCGTACCTCGATCGCATTGAAAAAAAAAATTCACAGAACGGCGACACAATCTCGATTTTTTTTCATTTTGCAGCATTTGTAAGTCCCTCAAGCTGTACAAGTCGTAATATCTTATGTATACTATTCTCCGTGGTAGGGGCTATAGAAAGATGTATTCCGAACAATCCCTCGTGGTTTTGAGATGAATCGACTGATAGTGAGTGGTTCCTGGGATATCGGGGTCACCGCTAAAAATGCAGGGGTTCTTTTGTGGTTCAGCGCGCGAAGTAAGTACAACGCAACCAAATGACTTTTAATTTGTATAGGCGGAAAAAATATCGCTTAATATGTGTACAGAGAAACTTTTTTATAGGTCTTACGGTTTCGGTAGAAAAAATTATAATGCAAATTCATTTAAAAAATCTCGCTAAAAACATGCTTCCCCTTCAATATTGATTCCGGAGCTCTAAATTGATTTATTTAATCGTTGTAATCCAATGATGAATTAAATTTCTCAACGTGTATGAGAATTGAAATTGGTTAAATTTTCATCGTCAACTTGACAAGATGAAGGGAGAGAAGACGAAAGCTTGCCGCCGTCATGCGTTTCGCTGAAAGGCACTCCCTGTGCAGTATTCGCTGTATTTACAACCGCAGAGCTTCGTTTGTTGTTATAGCGTCAGATCTTGCAACGAGGGATGCTGTTATCAATTCCCTGCACAGCGAATTAACATCCGAAGCTAGTCTCTCAATGTTTATTTTTTGTGTGCAGAAGCGTGGTGCTTTCAAATCAGTTGATAAAAAGAGGATGTGCCGATATCTTCTCACAATCAGCAGAGAAAGAGATCAACGGAAAACAATCACATCCGAGAGGCACGAAGGTCGAGTTATAATATCAATTAGTATTTATATACTTACTGAATGTTGTTTTATTTCGATCGCTGTTCAACACTGCTGCACGAAGAGATCGATGATGCTATGATATAAGTCATAAGTTGAATAAAGAAACAAAGGAAAGAGAACAAAATAACATACCTGCATGTATATCTCGCTTTTGAGTGGAGGCAGGCTGGATCCTTTCCACGACTCTGCCTCTTCAATCTCTTTCTCTCTCTCTCTCT
Source organism: Euura saliciscinereae (assembly GCA_018420115.1). NCBI lineage: Eukaryota > Metazoa > Arthropoda > Insecta > Hymenoptera > Tenthredinidae > Euura > Euura saliciscinereae. The sequence continues at coordinate 33,428 of JAFFZH010010485.1, read as the reverse complement.
CTCTCTCCTTAACTCCTCTATACTTTCGATAACATTAGCGGAGGATCGGCTACTGTTTTAGCAAGTGTTTCAGCAGAAAGGCCTCTTTTCATACCGAGTGAGCGGGCGCAAAAGGTGCGATAGGTGGTATTTTGCGACCAGATGTGAGAAACAATGTGTACGATGAAGTACGTGTAAAGAATACATTTTTGCATTCGTAATGTTTCAACACTAAGCTTCCGATCACTTGAAGTTCTTGTCAACTTATCTTTTCGAACCTATAGCAAGAAATCAGAAAGCAGAAATCGAATGCGAGAAAAGGTGCAGTACCAGCATGCACGCTGTTTTGACTCTTCCGGAATTTTACAGATCAAAATTTGTTACTTTGGACTTGGAAAATTTTCAATCCTCACGTCAGTACGTCCTGCAAGAAAATATGAGAGGAAGGTGATGATTGCTGTACAATATTGGATCATAATGCATTATTGGTATGATTTTTTAAGATCAGAACACCGTAACTATACAAATATATGTATATGTATATATATTGTGACGTTGCATTCCGCAATCGTCACAGGTTTTGTTAACATCTGAGATTTGGGCGACAGATAACTCCGGGGAGAGACAGCCAACAGATAATTAGGTTAAGTATCGTAATAATTAGGCCTCTTTCCTTTCGTTTCTCGATGTCTTTGTTTACTACGAACTATGTAACGCGTCCCGACGCGCAACGCCTCGAGATCATCCGCCGATGGACAAGGAGCCAACGACGACTCGAGAGCACGGGACACGAGAGCGAGAGCGAGGGAGAGGACTATCGGACTGGGTTATACCGGCTAATCACCACCTGAGCCAAGATCCCGTGACGTGCAACCCCGCGCTGCACCAGGAGGTGCCACGGGCTAGCGTCACCCATGGGAAACTACTACCGACCTTCGATCATGGATGCCGACGTAGAGGTCGAACAGGGTTATACACGATGTATCGCCTCCCGCTACGCCGACTAATCAACCTGGGGTTGAACCACCAGCCGTCTACAAATTCTGGATGCCTAGGAGACGGTCGAACAGGGCTGTGCGAAAACACAAAAGTAACACACTATAGCCTCCCGTTCCGACGACTTGTCAGCCAGGTGCTGAACCAGACGACTACCGCCGACTATCCCGACATCGTTACCGTTACCGAGGGCCGCGGCCACGGCTCCGTCGCAACGTTCCTGGAGATAGACAGGCTTGTGCTGCAGGTTCTGAGTGACCTTCCACAAGTAATAACGTGGGTTTGGAGGAGATTCCACCTTGAATCACCAAACGCCACCTAAAACCTTGGTTAGGCTGACTCCTAGTGAATCACGACCAAGGGCTGCGCTTCTACCAGGCGATGTACGGGTGGTACAAGACGAGCAATCGACGAGTCCGCAGTATGCTGAAAGGGTAGTCCAGAGCCGGCACTACGACACTTGACGAAGATAGAGCATCAAGCATTCCCGAAATTCGCATGAGGGGTCACATGACCCAAATTGACCAATCCTGTAATCGAGACGTCCATCACGACAGCCTCACCGACCCTTCTCGCTACGCACCTGTGTCGCATCTATTTAAGCGTGACGCGCACCGCAACGAGCCTTCTTCTACGTTCATCTGTCGCCTAGACTAGTTTACTATACGATTGTGTTCCCGAACTACTCCCGAATACCGACACTGTGCTCCCGAGTACTCTCTTTAAGTGTTTTCATAGTAATAGAGACAGTTTTGTGCATTATTCTGCTGTAGTAAGGTAAGGTCTTCTTTTCTATTGTAAAGCCGAGAACTAGCTCCGAATCGCGAGGTTATTGTGTCTTATTTGGTTGTTTGCGGCTCACGAGCCTTTAGGCTGTGTTCCGATACTATTGGGTCTCTATTTTTCGTCTGTATTAATTTCTTATTCCCGATTTCCGAGCTGGTTCGAGACTGATTGGGTTTTTGGATACTTTCTCTGCGATTTCTGTATTTTTCTTGCTAATTTCTGTAAGCTTTTCTATTAATTACCGATATATTCTCATTTTCTGCATTGATTGCGCATGGATAACTTTTACTAGGTTTTGGATTACACTGTGTTAATTGCTTGTATTATCTGCTATTTATTTGCTTGATCTATCGAACATTTCTGCCATTTTTCTGCTTTGTCTTTCTTAATTTCCGATTAAATATGCGATCTGTTGTGCGAATTCTCCCGGAGTTGCGAACGTAGTTGATAGCGTAGTCTGTAAGTTAGATAATAGCTCTTTTCTTTATTCTTTGGTGTATTTCACATTCAGTCTTCCCGCTATTCTATTAATTTGACCATCTGTATTTTCCCGTTATTATTCGAGTCTTCTTCCCGGTAGATTCAGCGGAATCTACCCGGTCTTTATTAATCATTCCCGCATGGGAAGTTCATAATTTATAAAAGTTGTATTATATCGAATCTGGACACACCTATTCTGTTATATGCTCTGTTAACTGGCTGATCGGCTCTTCTATCCCGACTTCCTAGAGAATTGATTAATTATTTGATCCCGAACATAACTTTCTGAACTGAACTTGTTTAATAACGCTTGCTATCGAGATAATATATGGGATAAGACCCACTGAAGGATATTACTTTGTTTAATTGTTTAATTTGGCAAACCCATCCCCTCTACCGTATTATTACTACTTTATTCTGCGTTAGCCGAGCTCATCCGTCGTAACTCTCTGATTCTCGTTAATTATCGTCTGTTCTACTGTGTTTTATTTTCTGATTGACATCCTGGGATGTCTGGCGCCCAAATTCCGGTTTTAGTGTATTAATTTATTCTTCTGAGCATAGTTTGTGGTAATCAGAGATTACGCCGTAGGGTAACACGTGAAGTCACCCTCACTTCATTCCATTTTGGTGGAAACGTTGTTACAATATATATATTTATGTATTTCATTTTTTTCGTTCAATATTATTTATACACAACGACCTAATCATAACTTAATTAGTGTATGTATCTCATTATTATTCAAATATGGTATATATATATTAAATTTATAAATTAGTTTACAATGTTACAATAGGTTCGAAAAAAAATTGCAAAAAAAAAGACCAACAATACGTACATCATAAAATAGTTTATTAAATAGATGTATACATACACACGCGTAAGAATTAATGGAGCTAATTTGGGGTGTTTAATTGTACTGAACAATGTGTGTGCTCCATCTAACATTCCACCCACCACTTACTCGTCGAATTAAATTTAGGGTAAAAAAGTTGTTCGTTGGCTGGTGTACAAAATTTCATTATAGAGACACCGAGTCTCTTTCAAGTATAATATGAATTTACGCATTTCCATCATTAATCAGAATTGAAGAAAAAAAATCCAACGACTTCGGTCTTATTATTAAAAAAATAATAATAATAATAATAATGACCGACCTTTATCACATGATATTTGAAGTGAGAATCAGCGTTCAGCCCAGTATAAAAATTTTTATTCAACGCTGACTTCTTGCGCTTCGATTGCATGTGTGTCGAAAACGCATGATCAGAACAACAAATAACATTCGATCTTCGCATCAGTCTTATGGATAATTCAAGTCCGCGAAATGATATATCCAAGCTCATAATGAATTGTGAATTTCGTCCCGATAACCCATGTACACCGCTCTACCAACCGATTAAATGAAATGTACATACCGATAAAGCAAAAGATGTACAGCGACCCAAACCTTTGAGGAAGCGATAATATATATTTCTGATCCTTTTCTTTCGATGATCATCCCAAATATTTTCAGTCGCTGTACATTTACAATTGGTTCATAACCGAAGCTAGAAATATTTTCCTGCTCAAATTTAATTTACTACATACATCTACTATTTTGATTCGGGAAACATTTTTCTTTCACTTTAACAAAATTTAGGTGCCTGTCACGCACGATCTAGAGACGAATTGCAATCGGTCAGTTGTGCACGTCAAGTACTGCCATTGGTCACAATTAATATACATATTCCAATGACAATTACTGTATATAATATGATTGTAAAAAACGAACGAGCAAGCGTTAAGCTGCCTGTGATCATAGAATTAGAGAAATCTGTACGTTAAATGTGAAAGAAAAAATGTGTAAATATATATATAAATCTCAAGAAGAAAAGGGAATTTGAGCTCTTCTGGTGAAAGAAGCAATTAATATAAATAATATTATTATTATTTCATCATTTAATTTCATAAATTCCAAGTTCCACTAAGTAACAAGATACACAGTATGTGTAAAGGATCTGAACGCTACGTAACCATTTTTCGAAAATATTTGTTAAACTTCATTCTTGATTTCTTCTCAAATGGTACAGTAAGGTAGGTCAATTAGAAATGACTAAAATCCCGAGTTTTGTCCGTAATCCTGTTTTTCGTAACACCTGCATGGGAAGTTCGACTCCGCGCTCTGTGGAGAGTGCGGGAGATAGCTGATTCCCTTACAGGCCGAGAGCAGTGCGGGAATCTATATTCCAGCACTCCTAACAGTGCCGGAATGTAGACATTCCCGCACTTGATGCACAATTAGTATATTACACACCTAGGGAGGGAAAGTAGGCTATTCCAAACTGCATGTGAGATTGAACGCAGTTTGGGATGGCCTTTTTCACTCCCGTGGGAGTATACTATTTTTCACCACCCCCTGCATCGGAAAGCACGACTTCCCGTTCACGCAGCGGGCCGAAAGTCGTACTTTCCGTGCAGTGTGGTGAAATATACTATTTTTTTTAAACCTTCTTTTGTACCATTTTTAAGAAGATAAGTTCCAACGTTATAGTCTAAGCGTTTGAATCCTTTATTCACAACTAAAAGATTTTTGAAACCTCATTTAAATATTCATATAAGTATAACATCTATTTTCCAATTACGCAGATGGATAAATTCTATCCTACATAATTATTACATATTATTATGTTTGATGTTGGAATTGTAAATACTCTAATACCGTCCGTGTTCTTAGACCTCATCTGTTATTCTTCCAGTATTCAATTAATTATAGACATATCGTTAATTCGTTAAGTTTCTTGAATTTCATCTTTCTCTTCCCACAATTATATTATGTACAAATAAATCAATCTGAAACATGTTTAACAATATAAACTCTTAAATATTATCAACAAAATACTGAAAATTATATATACAATGGATTTGTTATTTCTGATCGGCAATGATATGCCGTATAATCTTTTTCATAGGTACCTACTCATTCCCGTTGTACCTGATATCTATTGACGATTTTCTTTGTTTTTTTTCTGATTTGTTGTAAGGTACGGTACATCTTTCAGTTAACTGATTACTTTTGAACGAACTCTACCTATTCGGCTCAATACACACAACATTTTTGTATAAAAATCTGAATTTTTAAATTCTTGATAGCATTTTCTGAAAACCCAGCTACCCCATGTCTAATTGAAATTATGATCGACCGTCTAAGAACATGATACCCAATTCAACGAGATAACCGAGTTTCGTATAGACTGTAATTATAAAACTTTGAATGTATTGCACCGATATCAGATGTAGCTAGATCGTTACCTCCTCTAATACGGAGCCAAGAGCTTGTAGTGTAGCAGTTGCATCGACTTTTCAGACATTTCATTGTACTCAATATTATGTAATATTTAGAAATCAAAAATCATTATGATTAAAATCAGTTTTAAGATTTGAATCAGTCTGAAGCCAATTTAGCAGAAACAATGGTCCAGATTGAGTCTTGCGTGATACTCATAGTCAGTTAATAAATTTGAGCCAATTTGTTCAAATTTCAAACGACTAATAAACAATTTAAGTTCAAATGATCAATTTCCTCATGTTTCAAACATATATGTATATTTTTCCTTGCTTTGAAAACAGCGCGTAAAGTTGCTTTATCAATTATCTAGGTATATATCGCTATCTAAAGTTTGTACATAAACATACATACAACGTAATTTGTTGGAGTATAGATTATTCATTTTCTGTCTACACATATATAGTTGTATACGTGGTCTGTGTCTGTGTGTGTCTTATTTCTATCAGCAACTCTATCTGCTTTCATTATCATCAGTGTTTCCTTTCGATAATTAAACGAAATAAAAAATATTATATTTATGCTCTTACTATATCGATATAAATGTACAATTATTAACTCCTCTCAATTGATGTAGACACTATGAAAATTGTAGCAACATCAGTCACAGTGTCCACGTGTATTGTATACAGTACTTTATGTACTTGTAATGTACATAATGCCCACTCTAACTAATCGTTTATGTGATACATAATATATAATATACATGTTCGTAAGGATTCGAGCGAAAGAGAAACGCAAAAAAAAAAATCTTGTGTAATATGCTTGATCGTTATACATATACAAATATAACTTAATTTATATTCTATAGTTACTAAATTAGTAATGGAAAATAAATCAAATTAATTCAATTATTTGCCCATCACTTAAATTTCGAACACAAATTTTATGCCATCTCCGTCAAACGAGTTACGAATGCATTCGAAAATTCTAGTCTTTTAGAATCTAAAAAAATATCATCAACAACTAGGCTATATAAGTGTGTGTTTTTTTTTTTAATGTGTTGTATACGTTCAGATATTGCACGATAGTTCATTGATAATTCAACTCGATTATAGATTCGGTGTAAGCTGCCAGCTAAATACTGGATCGTCTGTAACTACTGACTAATACGAGTTCCGATGATAGAAAAGACCACATCAGGTGGTAAGTATACATTATTTTGGCAAGATTAATAGTTCGTGTCATGTAAAAAGTGGCATCTCATATAATGTTTATACTAATAACGACCAATGTATTCGAATTATGATTCGAACTACGACTAAGAAATTGTGCCAAATCTATTTCTCAAATAATTCTGCGCTCACATTATAAACACTGCAATCATGAATGGAAAATGTGTTGACCGAGATTATTTGGCAAGTAAAGTTGAAAGAGGATAAATACACACAAAGTAAATATGTACGAATTTCTAAATATCAATCAAATCAAATATTTTCTAATCGCTATTCATTATGATTCTGATTTCAGATATTCTTTTATCGGTTTGAAACTAATATGGCTTGCTAAACGTTTCACTTTTGATTGAGAAAATTCAAATTCAACGACGTCCAGTACGAATAGCTGTTAACTTACTTTGGAACAGTTAGAACTATACTATATTGATATTATATTGAATAAAAGTTATTCCACCAATAACAATTAACGTTCGACCACATGATTGGCTGATTAATGAGAATCGTTGCGGAACGGACAGAGATCAACAAGAATATAAGTAATCATTATCGTAATCAGATTGATCCGTTGAACACTGTTTCTTTTTTTTGTCTAAGTTACATCTGAATCAGGATATTTTGATAAGATACGTGCAACAAGTTGAATATAGATATTTCAGGTACAGCTATATATACCGGGTGTCCCATTTTAATCTTACATTTAATTTATCTCGG
>JAFFZH010010485.1:0-20972 GCA_018420115.1 Euura saliciscinereae | reverse complement strand
CCGAGATAAATTAAATGTAAGATTAAAATGGGACACCCGGTATATATGTATATGTTAGATTAAACAAAAGTTATTTCTAAATGAATTCATGTTTTTTTATATATCCAGAGCCAGAAATTTAGAGAGAAATTTTATCAAGACAATTAAATACGAGCTTTTAGTCAAATATACAAATGAAAAGGCACGTCAGCGGAGACGGCTAATTAGAACAATTAGGTCACAGACATCTACATTCAAAATATACAAATTATTTAATAGCTAAATTGCAGGGTGTTGCATCTCGGGTATCGAGACATAATACCGTGAATAAAATTTGTACAAAATCATAACATATCAAATCGAATTGGAGCGATGATTCAATACATACAAAGAGCTGCTCCTCAGACTCGCCAATTGATGGCACGACGATATTGAGGCTCCACTTCCCGTTTAATTTGTTCATACTCGTCAAAGTCTGTAAGATCATCGATGTGGGCTTCGTCGTCGTCATCGTCGTCATCACTGACTTCTTCGGTATCCTCATCGGACGAATCACTTCCCACGTCATTGGTGACTGTAGAAACGTTATCATCTAAACATTTATCTTTTCAGCTATTATTTGTAATTTATAAATCGTACACACAACTTGAATATGAATGAGGAATGTCGAATGATATCATTTTGACAAACAATTGAAGAAATTTCAAGTTTACTCTTATTTTAATTACTTTTTTTTTCAATTCAAAACTTCGATATGAATGTTTTCATGAAATGAATGAAAGAATTCAACGATACATGAGAGGATTTAATTAATATGATAAACAAATAATTTATAAAAACTATCACATGAACTCTGCTACATATTATAGTATTAGCCGGTTTACCCAAAGGCTTTTAGAATTTATTGCTGATTTTCATATAGTTTAATAATGTATTTTTTTTTTACCGTCTAGTAAGAAAGTACTCGAGATTTTACCACATTGACGAAAGTATTAGAACTTGGTTGAGTTTGCTTAGCGGATAGTATTTTTAATATCGCAAGATTTAAATCTGCGAGATTCCAAATCATTTGAGTAAGCCACTGTTATTGCTGAGAAAAACGTTATTGTGTTAGTTGAAAGCAAAAGGAAAATGAAAACTTTTCAATGCTTGGTAATTGTTATAGATATAGGAATAAAAAATTCAATCCGATTTAAATAAATTAAAAAAATAATATATAAGATATTACAATACTTCTTTATTAACATCAATTACAAAAAATTCATAATATTTTATATCAAATTTTCTACAATACTTTTCTCTATACTACAATGAAATACAATTTTCTTCTTCTTTTTTTTTTGTCTTTCGATAAAATTAGCTTCTTTCTTTTTTTAACGTTGCCCCCTTTTTCAAAATTACTTTTATCTCACTTTTCACTTTAAAAACCAACATCGACAGAATCTTTCTTTGAGAAAAATCGTTTGAATGGTAGTGTGCTTAAAATTTAGTATCTGAATAGGAAAAAAAAAAAACAGTTTAATTTATCAATCGGTCGAGATAGCCGAAAATTTATGAAATGTGATTCGTGCCTTGAATATAGAAAACTGACAATTCGAGGCGGAAGATTTTTATAAATAGTAAAATTCCGCAAGTTTACTTTATTCGTATGTTTAGATGCGTTCAAACAATAACAGTTGTTAAAAAAATTGTATATATGGATATATATATATATGATAAGCCAATGTAAAGTAAGAAATAGGTGTTAATAAACAGGATATAATAGCGCGATAGTGTAAAAAAAAGTAAGCTTGCTTAAAATCTAAGCAGAAATATGTTTTTTGTGAGTTTGATACATTTTAATAACGAAAGAATAAAAATAAAAAGCTTCTAACTCTACGACTAATCTTATATGAATTCAAACATATACAAAGTAAAATCCTTTCCTCTTTCTAGACGATTAGACGATACCCCCCCTGCGTTAATTGGACCACCGTAATACTTTTTTGTCGTGACAGTAACTAGATTAAAGTCAATATATAAAAACATATCTGACAACTCAATAATAAATCTATACACATTCATTTATAGTAAATATATAACATAGGAATCTTTTTTAACTATTGATTCAAATTTTGTTTCTTTCCTTATTCTCGTTTTGTATATTGTGAATAAATTTTGCAGAAAATTAAAAAAAAAAGACTTGTTTCTCTATGATAGCTTCATAAATTATTTATTCATAATATTATCACTCGATCTTCAACGCTGGAGCACAATATATCAGCTGGGAAAATAGGAAATCAAAATTAAGGAAAAACATGAAGTCGAGATGTGGAGGTTTGAGTTATTCCACATATGAATCAACTGATGCCTCTGATAAATTGTGGTCGAGTTTAAAAATCAGGGAGTTTTCATATGCATTGGAATATTGAAATTGGTACTGTGTGTGCCTTGATTCTGCTACTCGAATAATAGATTTTTCTCATGACTGATCTACGGTTGATCTACTCACCTTGTAGAACAGACAACAGCCGGACATCCAGATATCTCATTGTCTCTTCCTTCTGAGCCGACTTCGACCAATAATTTCTCTATGGCATTATCGCTCTCCGTCGTTTTAATTTCCCCGTGTTCACTCCGTGAGCAGATGGATGTGACTATGATAGTTTTGCTCATTTCCGTCATCGTTGTTCTACTCTCTGTGGAGGCGGTTCTTCGTACGATCGTTTCTTTGGTGCTTTGAATCCCAGTAGAAACATCACTAGATTGGCATGATTGGATTTGTTTGATGGTTTCATCGTTTTCTCTGTTGTTATTAATGGTATCTTTATCCGCAGACGTAGCTACGTTGTCTTTGAGTAGTTCTTGGCTGGGATCTGAACTGGCAAACGACCATTCCGAATCGATACCAGACTCCGTACTCTCTTGGAACAACGGAGCTGCCGCATTTTCTGGTAAACTATCAGCTGATACCGACAAATTTGTTTCTTCGATACCAGAATCGTGGCTGTTCCTGTGTATTTTTGATTTTTCAATGAACAGGCTAGTCGGCGACTGAAGAGCTTGCGACGATTTCGATTTCACCTGAATTTTATTCACACTAGAGTTCGATTGCTGCCTTTCCATCGACTCGTTGGATTGATTTGTCATTATCTCCGTCGATGAAAGTCGCTCTTCTATCACGGTATCGGTAGATATATCAGTCATGTTGAATATTAGTTCGTCGGCGTCCGGTCTATCGAATTCTATCGAATTTTCCTTATGCCTAGTATGAGTTTCAACGGACTGATAGAGTTCCGTCGTACCGTCTCCGTTCGTTCTGGCGTTCTGCGGAGCGTCGCTAAACTGTTTATGGCGATTAACTGCCGGTGGTTCGTGCTTGGGTATTAGATCGTTAAAATTTTCCATTATTTTGTCTTGGTAAACCAAGGAGCTGTTTGAAATTTGAACGTCTCTAGTTTCGACATCGCCAACGTTATTTTTAAAGATACTTCCTAACACTGGACTCGACGAATCAACCTTGTCGTTGACAGTTGTTGTACTAACAGGATGCTGAATGTTATCGAGATGATGGCAAGCATTTGCATTATCGTTTTTAGTTGTGTCCAAATTTTGTAAAATACCATTGGCCGTATTTCCTAAGTATTCGCTACCCGTGACGCCGTTATTATCTATATTGTACAGTGCGTCGGCTATAGTGTTTTCTAAAAAAATCATATTCCCGTACTGATTTTTTATATCTTCGATTTTGCTATTATTCTGTACACCAGATTCATCGTCGTCAACGCGATCTTTACATAAATCTATCTCAAGGCTGTCCACCGCCGATTCGCTGAATACCGCGGATACGTTATCCACGATTGATTCAAGCGGCGGAGTTATTAAGTTATCGACGATATCATCCGATGCGCCTAAAGTTACTCCTTTAACTACGCTCTCTTTATCACATATTATATTACGAGGTGAAGAATTCCTATCACTAGTCAGGTTAATACTGTCCGTCGTGCTGCTATCACATATTATTCTCTCTAATTTTTTATCCACGTTTTCTCTCCGTCTTTCATCACCCCCGGGCTCAACTTCGATTCTACTTATTTCTAACACCGAATATTCGGGTATATCTTTTAACTTGGGTAAACATACAGTTTGTTGCTGTTTGTTGTCCTTCATATTTACAATCTCATTATTAGAGTCTAAAACCGTTGTACTATTGTCAACGGTATCTTTTAATTCTAAATCGTCACTTCTATTTGTATTGGTTACTTTTGATTGCACAATTGTTTCAGGTAACGGCTGTTCACTTATCCTATGCGAAGAACTTTCGTCTTCGCTTTTGCACTGCGGCGTTATCGGCGTTGTCTTTTTATTTTCATTAGAATCATCCTCAAAATCTCCATCCGATCGAGATCTCTCGCTATTATCAAAATCTTCAACCAATGCGGGTGAGCGTGTTAGAGAACCGTTTCTACTGTTTTTATCACTTTCTTCATTCCCGGAAGACGAAAAAATACTCGTAAGCGCTTGTATGCTAGAAAGTTGTGGTACGCTCGACGATTTAACCGGATCTAATTTTGCGGTTGGTTGCGCAGCGTCCGATACGGATCGCTGCAAAGGGGGCTGTGGCGAGGACTCTCTGCTGCCTCGTCCGTCTCTTAGGTATTGTTGAAATTTATCACCTAATGCCATCACGCTGTTGACGCTATTCTGCAACGGATTCTTCAGGTCGAGTTTTTCGTTCGCCGAACCCGAAAACAGGCTTCCTGGGTGTTGAAATAATCCCAGGAGCTTCTCCAAGCTGGAAGGAGGCTTTTGGACGCAGGAAGTTTTCCGGGAACGTGTCTGCGAGATGCCGTTGTTCGTAGAATGCTTCGGTATCTTCGTATCGGCCCCCTCGTTGTCCGTTGATACGATCTCCACAGTCTGATTCGACGAGGCGTCGTCCATCGTGTCGAAGTCGAATTTCACGTCGATCCATGCATCGTCGTTGTCCACACTTTGTTTAGTGGTTTTCTTCTCACATCGATCACTATCTTTCTTGGTATTCGATATTTTTAAATCGTGATTTTCTTCGATATCGTTATTAACGATATCCTTAACGACGCATCGCATGTCTCCAGTCTTTTGTATTTTGACAGTAACTTCGTTTAGATCTGTGGTATTCTCATAGCTGGGATTCACACTAGGACTGACATGCGTTTCAGTATCGGGTTTACTCTTATTAGCATTTGTGTTACTCGAATTAGTATTCGGATCTGGTTTAAAAACGTCGTCCGAGTCGTCCGAGTTGGCTTGATCGCCTGAATCGACTTTAAATTGAAAGCCAACGGTGACATTGGTGTTAGTTGAGGTAATCACAGACTTTGGAGCAGGCTTGGGACCCGCCTGCTCGACTACCGTCACACGGAATCTAGACGCACCGGTGGCAGGTGGAAAGAAACAGGTGGGAGACGAGCTGCGGGACGGTGGAGTCAGTGGAGAGGAAGATGCCGACGAGTTTGTAGAACTCAATGACGTCTCTGATACTCTAGAAACCACAAATCGGCCTCGAGACGGACTTGGAATAGGACTCGCGATCGGCGAGGGTATCGGACTGGGTGCGGGCGATCGGAGGCGGCCACCACTGGTGCGTTTTGGTTCTAGCAAAGTCCGGCTAGGTCCGTCGGGAAATATGGGGGGAGGAGAACGAGGCAGAGTCTGACAGGTGAGCGAGATCTTACGAGAGCTCACGCTAGACAATCGGCTACGGTGCTGGGGGCTTTCAGACTCCTCTGTACTTTCGTCTGTCGATGATGGTTCGTCGTTATGAGTACAATAACCACGGATTTCATTTACAAGCGCGAGATATTCCTCCAACGTTCCGTCCTACAGAGAAAGTAAAGTTTTATCAACGTTGAAAAATATTCAAGAACCATCCCAAATCATTCATCCTATCATTCTAATCGTCTTACCAGTCTCTTTCGAGGTTGATCGTCGAGATCGAGTTGAGTGACGTTCTTATTCTTTTTCAAAGCATATGCGATTGCAGCCAATCCAGCAATTTGGAGGTGGTTATCTCGAAGGTCAATTCTCTGTGAGCAATATTGGTAAAAACGGATTATTAACATCGTACGAGTCGATAATGGAGTGAAGGAGTATCGAATGACTGTATGAACCTGTATAGTGCGGTTTTCTGCAATTATATCTGCGAGAGCTATCGCAGCCTCGCAAGTCAGATGGGTAGACTGCATCCCTAATCTGAGAAGGGTGTGATTTTGTTGTAAAGATTCCTTAATTATATGCAGCGTCTCATTCGTGAGAATGTTCTGTCCAATGTTCAACATTTCCAATGTCTTGCATCGTGCCTGTTGAACGTGAAAAACATCAGTACATTTGGAGTCATGCAAAAACAAAAATTCATTCGAAGTTTGTGGACTAATTATAGGTACTCACTAGTGCTCGAGAGAAATGTTGAGAAGAGTTTCTGGAAATGTGATTATTCCATAGTACCAAAATGCCCAACCCTTTACCGTCCTTGTCATCTGGCCGCTGTTCTATCAAGCCATCAGATATGTGGCCCACACCGCTGTCCTGAACGTTGTTATTGCTAATAGGATAATAAAAGAAAATGAGGTTCCTCAAGGATCAATCATGTTGATTTTTTGAAGTGTAATTGATAACTAAAGGAAACCAGTTACCCCTACACCGTTATGAGTTATGTGATAAGGGAAAACTGAAAGATCTTCACAAATGATCATTTTACTTAGAATGCATCGTACCTGTGAATCTTTAAAGCGATTGCTATCTTCGAGTGGTTGATAAATGCTTCTCATGTCTCATTTGTTTATCGATTCTCATATTTAAAAAATGCAAAATGATTTCAAACGTGAATCTATCATCCTGACGTTCAAGATTCGTGTTCAAGATTTAATTTCATGCAAAGACGTCACAATATTATGATAATATGAATTCGATCCAGTTGCATAAAACACAAGACAATTAGTTTGAACATTATTCTGATGAATGGATTGTTCGTTACATTGAAATTCGGTATTGAATTTCAACCATGTGATAATTCTGAAAATAGTCGAATTCACACTTGCTTTAATTAAAAAATATTGCGCACCTAACGTCGAGCAGTTGTAAATGATTATTGGTCCTCAGAAGAGCTCCGAGCTGCATTGCGTCTTGAGGTCCAAGGTCGTTGTCGGCTAGATATAATTCTTTCAATCCAGTATTCAGCTTCAGAGCTGCAACTGGTGAAACAAAGAACAAAACACATGTTAATGAAGAAATTTAACTGATTAAAAATTATGTCTGAAACTCTAGGATGAATTGAATTTTGAATGAATTCGGAATATTGGAAAGCCCAATTATGAAAACCAAACTAAAAGAAGCAATACTAGAGTTAACTACATGGTAAGAATTTTTTTTCTATTTGAATGTGGGCTTTTGAAAACGAACTGCGTAAAAACACTTTCTAACTAATAAGGTAAAACGTTTTGAATAAATACCGAGAATAACTGTGGGCCTGCCTGATAGTCCACAATTTTCCAATTTAAGAACTTGCAGGTGCGATGCAAGCCGCAAAGCTCGACTAAGTATGGGCATATGTTGTTCGTTGAGGGTAACATTTTTAGCTTCAAGCTGTTCGAGACATTGAGTCTAAACGTAAAAAGATATTAGTTTAAGAAGTAAACGTCAAATTGATTTGATTTCTTTGATACAGAGTTCATAAATTGATAAATCTCTGTAAAAAAAAAACGTTATTTTATAATCATTTAAACTCATTAAGGACAATAATATATCAAATTTAACATACTTTTTTGATCATATGTGAACATGCTTGCCAGCCACGTGTACCTATATTTTGATTGGATGAGATGTTCAGGTGTACCGTCGATTCGTAGTACTCCATCATATCGAACAAAGCTACGCAACTCTGAAATCAATTGAGGGTATTCATTAAATTGCAGTTTGTTGATTGAGATGAATTCTCTTTCGTGAAAAATAGCAATGCCGAACATGAGTAAATTCAGATTCATTATGAATTCCATAAAAGCAGCAATGAGAATATCCAGACTTGCACAACAATCAAGTGCAAGTAGAGAGCAGATCAAAGTATTTCTTGATACAAGTTCAAGGTAAATATTTGACCTTACTCCATCGCTGTAAGTGAAATAGAATTCTAGGATGCGCTTCGGCATTTGGAAAAGGAAAAAAAATCTATCGCAGACGTATTGAAAGTGTAATGAATGGGAAAAAGTCATACCTCATCGTCTATCGAGGTCCCCTCCAAACTGATATTATTAAACTGTACTCTCTTCAAAATCTCTTCCAACGTTTCACAGTGACTTTGTTCCAGCTTCTCTCCATTTAGACTCAAAGTATCACAGCGTTCTTCGGTGATTTCCAACTTCTGTTTGAACATTACAATCATACATTTTTAATACACGTACTTGGGACAATTTCTTGCCATAAAAATTTAACTGTACGATTATTAATCATCACATGACTCATTAGGAGCTGAAGAGTGTGATACACAAAAAGAAACTTGAATTTCATAAAGACGTTTTATTGATGATTTTCAGTTTTGAAATTACAGATTATTATATCGCAATACATAGAGTTTAGATCAGTAGTTACACAACGCTAATCGATACAATTAAATTCTCATATCATTGACAATGATTCATTCCTGTATTATATAAATAAAGTAGCTTTACCTCTAGCTGAGCTAAAACACTTTCCAGTGGATTGGTATTATGCCGTATACAGGACTTCCTGTATGTTGAGATCAAGTCCTCACGGTTCACATTTTCAGCTGTAAACAATTATGCATGTCTCATTTACATTTATAACGTATAACTTCATTGTTTAACATGTTTTATTCAATTAAATTTTGTATCTTCGATAAATATTTTGGTTTTACGTTTCTTTCTAAACGGACAGTTTCATGGGAATTGAATGACATTGGCACCATATTTATTTACATGTATACGTATGTACATAGTGTGGTATGATATTGATGACGAGTAACTTAAATTAATGATGGAATAAGCCAAAGGATTAGTGGGATGAATATTAAAACACAATATGATTCTGTAATTAAAAATTATGTATTTTAATTCATCTATTGTACACCATACAGCTTTGTTTTTATTTCTCGTTTCTATTTATTCTTCTTTTCTATATAATTCCACGAATTTAGCCATCTGACCAATTAATGTGTTTATGAAGCTAATAGTAGCTTTATGATCTTTTATTCATACGTCCTTGAACTAGGACTAAAATTATATCGTGCGGACATAAAGAATAATTAAACATTATTATTATTATTACTGCAGTTGATTGCAACAAAATGCATTCTCAACCACAGTGAATTATACGCTAAAATATCAATCTATTAAAAGATGTTTGAACGTGTGAACTCCATTCCGCCTGTTCATAAAATAATTTCAATTTATATACTTCATGTACATGACTCTTCCAATGCACCAGAGAACGCAAGCTTTGATTAATGCAATCGTGCAACAGAAATACCGTTTCGTTTATTAACTCAACGCGCGTTATTCTACTACTGCTTTGAAAATTCTCATATGATCTTTGCGATCCAGCAAAAATAGTTTGACGATAAAAGTAACTCACATTCACAACTTATTGGGCCTGATGCTTTTGGAAAATCATTTTTCTTTTTCTTACAAGGTACAAATTATCATCACTCAGAAATGCACTTACAATGGATGAAAGAATAGAATAAATAACTAATAATAACGCTGTTTGTTTGTTTGTTAATCTTCCAGACTTAAATGTATTCATAAATACAGTATTATATCAGTCGAATTACGATTACAGATAAGAAAGGTCGTACATGTTTACCAAACTCTGGTCTGGGAACAGCTGTGTGGATAACCAGCAGCAGCAGTCCGTCTTATATTCTGATAAAATGAAATTGCCCACGTTTTTTTTTTGTTATTTTTTGTCTTTGTTAATAAACATAACGCTGGTTATTTCAGAATCTTTTAAAACGTAGTTTAAGTCTATTAATTTGTTCAGCTTCAAACATAATCGGATTACCGTAGGCTATAAAAATATCAAAACCAACTAATAATACACATATGATAATAATAATATAAAAAGTAAACTCTATGACTAATCAACATCTTACAATCTACGTTTGACCATACACTTTCTGTGAGTAATAACTTCTTAGTGGTGTGGCTATATTTAGAGAAGTTCAATTGTTACAGCTCACTATGCTGAATTTTGCAACAAAATTATACCCAGACAAGTGATCCAAGAAGATCTCATCATTTCCAAGAGATATGTAACTGCAAACATTACTAAGTCAGATAGAATGAATAAAAATATACTCGTTTCAAGAATTCATTTGCAATAACTAGGATAAGCTTGGCGACGAATCAAGAATTTTATTCACTGGAGGAAACAGAGGATAAACTGAAAGTTGTTCGATTTGAATAGAGTACTCTCGATATCTGATTGCAGTTTGTTGATATAAAAAAGAAATTCCTTGATGGTAGTTAGAAAAATATTGACAGCAACGATAGGAATTTTATCAAGTTTCTCAAACTCTCAATCGAAACATATTCCGCTACGCCACTGCATAATTATGCGTGAGTAAGTCACGAGATTATGCATACAAGTGTAAAGTAGATAAATTACATTTGACTATTGCTTATGATTCAGCATTTCTTTTTTTAAAGATGCTTAAACGAAGACGACGGAGAAATTATCGAGATATAAAGTTTCTTTGTTAATCTGAACGTAGGTATTTCCCCAAACCGTTGGAAATAAATCATCGGTGGGAAAAAGCTCACGAAACGAGGAAATTTGCATGCGGGAAAATTTGATGCGTGTAGAATGAAACCGCTCATCATTAGCTGAGCAGCTCGGATACAATGAATCTTGGTCGATGCGTAAACATTTATGTAAATTATGAAAGGTTGTGATAATATTATCAACGCTTTGCTCAGACTAATTAACATCGCGCGTAATACTTTGTAAGCACTATACATGTTGGAGAAAAAAAATCATTTGCAAAAATTTAACGAGACGTAAAAATTAGTATTGCTTGTTTTTCTCTTTGTCAATGTCGCAATTGCGATTGAAGCATCGGTAAATGAATCTGCGGATTTAAAATTATCCAAATTTATGAGCCACTCAACTATCAGTCGCCGGAATTTTATCAACAGGAACAGGAAAAGGTTTATTCTTAGAATTCAACTCTTTGACCGCTGATGTAAAAGTTTAATTATGTAACTTTGGAATCAGCGTACCATAGTTTTTTAACAATACAGTTATTATTACAGCGATTTCTGGCATGAAGACCAGAATCCAATTATAAATATAACGTCAAGGGATCAAGACTCCGAACAATAAAAATAACTGAATAAATCTGAGCTGCTCCAAAGTTAATTTATGTTATAGGTGCTGTACTCTGACAAAGAGCCAGTGACCTCTCTTTATCAAATATATACTCAATCATCAAAGATTTGTTTCAGCTGTGAGTGTGGTTTTATTTTTCACGCGTTAACCAACCATCGAATCCCATCCAACTTACATGAATCTTTTTTGGATTTGAATAAATATATCCTTGCACGATACTTCATTTATCTAAATGGAGAAACTTGCTCTTCCACATTGAGATGCTAGACAACGATAGCAAATGTTGATTAGAAATTAAACGGACTGCGAAGATTAGAGGATAATTTGTTTCTATTCTTGTATTGATAAAGTTCTGTATCAGATTAGACAGTTAATTCATATCAATAGCTTATCAATAACAACACTATTGGCGATCTTGTAGTTGAATTTGTTTTTCAGTAGTTCGTTTTATGTAATCAATAAAATGTACTTGGTGTCATACCCAGGTGATCGCCACCTCGCATATGTACATAGAGCTGAAAATCACTTTTGGCAAGATCACAACGTGACTATTAATAAAGTTTGGAATGAGTCAGATTTTCCCTACAAGCAACTTGCACAAACATGTTATTTTTACCTAATTTTACGAGGGTGGCGCGCTGTCTACACTTACATTTAACGACGTCTAGAAGTCTGCCGAGTACAGATAGACAAGCTGACTTCAATCCAGACAAAACCAACGCAACGTGTGTCTTCTCTACCAAACAATGAACATAATTTAATCATAGTACTAAGTAGATTTTGATCTCTGGATTATAAAACATTCTGCAAAACATCACTATTATAAAACCGTAGTGATTATTTAGTTACCAGCCAGTGATTATTTAGTTACATAACAGAACGAACAATTGCCCTATTTTCTCCTATTTTTAAATATTTCTACTACAGAGTAAAATTCAAGGCTGGATTTTCATCCACAGGAAGAATGACCCATTTACAAACAATCGGATAACCGTTTCTTTGAACTTTGATATACTCAAGATTTAACGTAGATAGGCCAAACTTCTGCAACGTTGAAAATATTTGTACAACGATATAAAAAATAGATACACCATAGACCATAACGAGTACCGACGACATTGATTAGAAATGGACAAGACAGAGTCAGTGCAATCTTCTTCTCTAAAAATTGTATTTTCAGTCTGGATGATGTCGGACATGAAAGATGCTCCAAGGAAGCGATGCGTACGATGCTATTACGAGATACGCTTATCTACTAAAATATAATAATATAACTAGCTCAAAAACTATCTCATAGAAATTAAATATACTTGACAAATGAACACGAGAGTTACAACATGCACCGAGTGGCGGGTGTCTATTAGCTTACCAGCGCATTGTCAAACTTAAAATTAGTATACAATTTTGATTGTGAAATCTCAGGCAAATTCTTTGAACAAGTGAGCGAGCTATAAAAAAGCCTGACAGCACTTGGCCGTCAGCGAGTGACGTGGGCTCAAGCATCTCACATCGTTCATCGATTAACAATATAGTATAGAACAAGTAAATTAATAATGCGAGAAAAAATTATCAGACACTACAAACGTTGCGATTCTTTTGTCGTTAAGTTTCAAAGCCATGAAAATCATTAGGTTTGCTAGACAAATACATTTTTTTGTCACATTATTCGTACAGTAATTGTAAGAAATTTGACACGCTTTAACAAAGTACAATATTTGCGTAACGCGAAGAATGTGTCAAATTAAAACTTATGATGTAACAAAATAAAAAAAGATAACTGAACAACGGTTGACCATTAGTTGCAGATGTTTAGCGGCGGCATCACGATGTACTGAATATATTAACGACGTGCTCGACGACTGGGAAGTCAGGTATCATTGAGGATGAAATTAATGAATCGAGAGATGATTACACGGTAAGACCTCCGAAGGCGGTATGCGGAGCGGTTTTCTACCGCTGTGCAATGTCACAATCCAAATCAAATGTCACTCCACATAAACAGGCAACCTTGCCAAATGGGTTTCTAATGTGACGTAGCTAATCGTTTGGCTATACTAAACTTGACTCGGCTCTAGATGCCGAAATTGAAAGAAACTCTACTCGCCTACTCGCTTATCTAAACAGAAATTACGCTTCCGAGACTAGAATACGAGATGACATTTTTTTTAAATTTGAAACACCGAGTAATACGTAACGTTGTTGAGATGAGACAAAAGTCATGCACGGTGAGTTTTTGCGGAGTGTGAGGATAAAAAAAAAGTATATCATGCGACCGAAAGGATCCGAGTAGATATATTAAAATTCCAAGATAAGATGTTTACGAGGCGTAAGACACACAACAAAATAATAATAATAATAATAATAATCCATGCACATAGGCGAGCTCAATCGAATTCGTGATGTTCAAATGAACCAGCAAACGCGACTGGGGACTCGTCCTGGACGAGGAGCTCTCGACGGGTGTTTGGGACGCTTATGCGATTTTATTTGATTATACTAATTCGTCAAAGTACTTACCGTACTCCCAGGGATTGGCTGGCTCCAGGTAGCCTGTAACCAAGTGCGTATCGTTGGAGGGAAAGCTCACCCTTCTGGGTGGCCATTTCTTACGACCGGCCAGAGAGCCCCCGAACCTTTTGGGAGCGCCAGATGTCCCGTATCTCGGTAGCCTCCGTGGAGCTGGGGCTGGTTGAGTATCATTTTCCGCCGATGAAGAGGACTGAGCGGGTTGATTTTTGTCCTGAGAATCGGCCAAGGTCGGCGGCGGTAAACCTTCGCAAGTTTCCGCGGCCGAATTACCTCCCTGATTCATATTTCAGGGAGTCTTTTTACGCATATTTAATATGTATTTAACCCCTCGCTATGATATTTATCACAAAACTAAAACGTTTTACTAACACCCGATAATATTGTCAGTCGATGAAAACCTTTCTACCCAGCAACACAGAGCAACTTGTCAAAGCGCCCATCAAAAACACACTCGCTGATCACTTGTCGGACGCCATCTTTGTTGCCGTCCCGACGGAGGCGACGGCAAACATCTGTTCGACTTTCTTCCACCAAAGGCATTTCGGTTATGTAATAAAGGGAAGTTGCGGCCGACGCTGAACCGTCGGGCTCTCAAGACCGACTCGTATGACACATCTCTCCACAACCTGATATACTCCTCAAGGTTATTCGTACTACGAATTAATCTACCAAAACGTAATTAATATCGATTCAGATTTACAATATTTCTATTTCTACTACGAACCGCACGAGTGACATAGTGCACTCGTATCTATACCTACACATACGTAGTGGTACACGCACACAGCTGTGCGACGTTTTTTCAATACTTTGTGAGAGCGCGCGTTAGAAGTATTCTACATAATCGCACAGCTGTGACACCGCTGCTTAAAAACAGGTACGAAACGATATCGATATCTGCGTGATCAATAAACAAATTCCTTTGATCGATCAATGAAGTCAGTCAAGTATGATAAAGGGTGCAATGTACAATATTTATTTCTTATTCCTCTAATTTCTACGGAAAATATTATACATAAAATTCCAAAGTTAATAAATGCGTGTTCTAAACGCGGTTGGTTATTCTTTAGGATCAAGTTTCTTCATCTTTTTTCTTAGAATTTATCATCTAACTGAATTTCAAAACTGTTTCGTCGAATAATTCCCTAATCTAACTATTCTGCTGGCTACTTAGACTGCCTCAATCGATAAAAAAAAGTTTACACTTCCGTCTAACTATTGTGCGTCTAACTATATCGATGGGCTGTTCTAAAGGTTCAGTCGCGTCACGCGTCATATGACATGACCTATGGAAGAACTGCTTTACCAAGAAAAGAATCTAGGAGTAGGTCAGCATGTTGATTGGCCAACCGTCATGACGCGTGGTGGTAGAATATGCATGACATCGTGCCACACCGATCCGTCGCTTCTCATTGGCGATTTTGGCTGGACTCGGACTGTGATTGGTTGAATAAATATCTGAATGGTCGAATTCGTGTCGGTGAAGATTTCGATGAAAACTCACCTGACCGCGATGTGGCGTCTTTGCGCGTCCTGCGCAAATGTAACGTCCGCTTTCTCCTCCATTACGCCCGTTTACTTTGCTGAGGTAAGTCCGAAATTTCTTAACGAATTAGTGAATCGGAATTTATGAAAAATATTCAATGTTTTGATTGAACAAAACACTCGCAAAAAATAATTATCACAAATACGGGTCAATAGAGAATCACAATCGGTCAAATTTAACCGAATTAAGCATTAAATTGTGCTGACAAAATCGACGCGAACATGTGCTCGCCGACAGTCACGCTTTCAGCATACGCGACGGTCCTTAACGCCGATAATTCTATTAATTATCCACCAAACTGTTAAAATTGACGCCGATTATCAAACAATAGACGTGAAATACGATCTCAAGAATGAAAATAACCCCTCACGTTTTCCGTTGCAGCCCTTAAACTCCTTCAAGGTATCCCTACAAGCACCACAAGATGGGTAGGGAGGACAAAGCAACATGGAAGTCGAACTACTTCTCCAAACTTATTGTAAGTATCGCTACAAACATCTGTTCAGACTTGTAATTTGAATTTTGATTTTGTTTCATCAATTTTACCAAGTTTGTGTTTTTTAATTCTAACATTTTGTAACAATACTCCCGAATTATTTCAGCAACTTTTGGATGACTACCCGAAATGTTTCATCGTGGGCGCGGACAATGTCGGGTCAAAGCAGATGCAGCAGATCCGTATGTCTCTGCGAGGAACCGCGGTTGTGTTGATGGGAAAAAACACGATGATGCGCAAGGCCA
Organism: Euura saliciscinereae; assembly: GCA_018420115.1. Classification (NCBI taxonomy): domain Eukaryota; kingdom Metazoa; phylum Arthropoda; class Insecta; order Hymenoptera; family Tenthredinidae; genus Euura; species Euura saliciscinereae. The sequence continues at coordinate 4,816 of JAFFZH010010485.1, read as the reverse complement.
TCCGTGGTCACATCGAGCGTAACCAGGCCCTGGAGAAGCTACTGCCCCACATCCGTGGCAACGTAGGCTTTGTCTTCACCCGCGGAGACCTCGTCGACGTCAGGGACAAGCTGATTGAGAACAAAGTACGAGCCCCTGCTAGGGCTGGAGCCATCGCACCTCTCAGCGTCATCATTCCCGCCCAGAACACTGGATTGGGACCTGAGAAGACTTCCTTCTTCCAAGCTTTGAGCATCCCGACCAAGATTTCTAAGGGTACCATCGAAATCATTGTAAGAATGAATTTCATTGACTGCATCTGCATTCATTCGGTATCGCTTGTTATAAACTGCCGATTCTCTTTTCAGAACGACGTGCACATCCTAAAGCCTGGAGACAAAGTCGGAGCTTCAGAAGCCACGCTTTTGAACATGTTGAACATCTCTCCCTTCTCGTACGGTCTCTTGGTTGAACAGGTTTACGATTCTGGCACCATCTTCGCCCCTGAAATCTTGGACATCAAGCCTGAGGATCTTCGCGACAAGTTCTTGGCCGGTGTTGCTAATCTCGCTTCGGTGTGTTTGGCTATCGGCTACCCGACCGTCGCCAGTGCTCCTCACAGCATCGCCAACGGATTCAAGAACTTGCTCGCTATCGCGGCTGTTACCGAAGTCGAGTTCAAGGAAGCCACTACCATCAAGGAGTTCATCAAGGTGAACATGAGATTCAGGCCTCTGATTACGCGACTGAAATTGATCAATGATTGTAATTTAATGATGAAAACCTAACGCGTCTGAAGAAAGGGAATCACACGGCAGAGCTAGAAATAGCTGAACCCACTGGCGTGCCTGCTCTCAGTTGATAACTGGCGTGAATACGCTGTCTGAATTTATCTTCTCGAATATTCACTGATTGACTGTGTGAACTCATTCATTTATTTAACTCGAACTTTCCGATGTTTCAGGATCCGAGCAAGTTCGCTGCAGCTGTTGCTGCCGTTGCTCCAGCTGCTGCCGCGGCTGCTCCAGCTGCAGAGAAGAAGAAGGAGGAGAAGAAGGAAGAATCCGAGGAAGAAGATGACGATATGGGATTCGGTCTTTTCGATTAAACAACGAATAACTAATCGCGTGTACGGATCTTGCTGACAATGTTACATCCCGGCGTCTGAATAAAGTTGAAATTCAAAGAAACCAAAGCTTTCTCAATAAACGTTTCCCCCCCAAAAAAACAACAATAAGGCAGCCGATGTTCCTTTTCGACTGCCAAATTTTCGCTTTCATTGTTACAACTCACTTTTTTTTATCAGCTCTTTCAATTGTTCATCATTTTCAATGATTTTCCGAAAAGGGAAGTTCCCTCAGATTGAAACATGATAATTATATGCAATTTTTGGAAACAAGAATTACAGAATCAACTTTAGGTGACTGTAAACAGCAATTGAAAATTGATACGTCAGGTGACGTCACACGGTACCTCAGCCGCCATGTTATTCTATTGATCGTAGTTGTGCGCAACGCCGTCAGACGGTAAAACGACTGAACTCTATAGAGTTCAGTGGGTAAAACCAAGGAGGATTAGATAGAGGGAACGCTGCCATAAGGCCGCAATGTATTTTAGCGTACACAGCGTTCAGCGCCTCAAGCAGGTCGGTCCGGAACTATAGTACCCCCACCCTTCTTTTTTGCTAGTGCACCGCCAGATTCAAATGTACGGTTCAGAGAAAAACGGTTCTGAGCTGTGCGAACTAGTCTTGAAAAGCCATTGAGGAAACAGAAGGGTAACGGAAAATGATGTAGAAGCCTATTTTATCACAAAATAATTTGGTTTTATTGAGGACAGAAATAACTTCTGTTGAACTCCCACACATACGATTCAGGTAACAAATATTCGTCATTGAACATCAATTGACGAGATAAGTGGCATTAAGAATATGTTGACATCAATTTAGGCAATAGTTTGGCGAAATATATTTGTACATGCAACTTAGATTTACGTCATAAATCTCGGTAATACTAATGCTAACAATAAAAAATATCTTCACATTGATTAGAGTCCTGATTTAACAAAATATATTTATATATATACAACTTATATCTAACTCACGATTTTAGGTAATATACTAATACTAAAAATAATACTAGGTAATACTAATAATAATAGGTAATACTAATACTAAAAATAAAAAATCTGAGATACGTTGTTGGCATTGATGTTTATAATTTGTGTTCGTGGTGGCGAACGTCTTTCCTGCTGTTCAGTGCTTTGTCGATGATTGTCTGTGATTTGCAAATTTGTGTTAATATTACTATTAATGACCACTACTTCAGTTACAGTTGATTGTGAGAACATTTTGTACCTTCGATCAATTTCTGGGGTTGCGATTTCCGTTGCGAAGTTCCATGGAAGACCCCACATATCGTCGGCACAGCATTCCGCACTAACAGCGGCCTCGGATACTTTTTCCTTATTGACTTCGGGTCGAAATGATCCCCACAAATACGGACGTTCTCACCTTCTCTCTTTCCAGTAAATTGTAGCCATTTCTGGCGCCTGTAAACAGTTACATATATGTATGTATAACTTAGATGTGTTTTCAATTGTAATCAGGGTAAACAATCCTAATTTCGAAAATAACATCGTTACACACATTGGAAAATAGAGAAGACATATTAGACATTACATTAGAAACATTGGATAATGAATTCCTACTATAAACGCCCTGATGGTAATCTTTAAATTACGACCGAGTTTGAGGTTAGGTCTGCACCAAACACAGTATGCGCATATCAAGTTAAATTTATATGTACTCACGTTTCAATATCTTTTGGCAGTCTGAAAAAAGAGTGCTGCGAATCGTCTGTCGAATTCCTCCCACAGCATTTTACACCACACCTTAAAACCATTTTCAGGTTTTAAAAGTTATCACACACTTTCAGTCGGTTACTGTACTGTTCACGAGTATAACTGGTAATGGCGTCGGCGTCGGTCCCCGGGAGCGTCAGCCATCGGTAGTGGGGTGCCGTTCAACAGCCTGAATTGACGCATGCGCAGAAGCAACTAAGCTTTCGGACCCACCTGACAGATGGCGCTGTTGTTTCGGTATACGCTCAGCGTTCCCTCTATCTAATCCTCCTTGGGTAAAACTGTGCGTCTAAGGTACTGTGTGACGTCACACGCGAGCGCGAAATTCAAACGCTTTATCGAAAAAACTCGATTCAAGTGAAAACCAACGATAAACAATTAATTGCAATATGTTTTTATCAATCCTAATCATTCCAAAAATTCATGAAACTTCCATGAGAGACAAATTAGATATCCGCTAGCTGAGTGAGCTTGGAAAAAATCCGTAGGTCAATACTAGATATTCAATATTCATTCTTAAATCTACACAGATGATTGGTCGATTTATCGCGATGCATTATCTTTACAGTAATTATAATTATAAGGTCACTTATAACTAATTACATACGTGCGGATTGAACGTACGTGACGGAATATTTTATTGCGGAAGTCAGTGATGAGAAAAAAAATACTGGTTTCCATATCGCAGTTTGATGGCAAACTTCATATCACGTTCGAATTGAAAAAAAATGAATACATTGATAAGCCAAAATCGAAGGACTTTGGAAAGTCTCAACCGAAGTAGTAACAAGCGGAGCAACTGAGTTCGATCTTCATCATGAACCACTTGGACGTTTCATTCAAAATTCTGCGGGAATACTAGGAACTCTGATCGAATTTCCGTCTAGTCATTCGCGTAGCGTCATAAGGTTGACGATTTGCGGTGTACAATGCGAGAACGAAAACTCTTCATTAGTGAAACTCGTTATGACATGACAACGACGGTCGAGAGAAGTCATCGCAGTGAATTGGAGACACGTATGCAGACTAGAGGGAAGGAGACCGAGCTTGGTCCGCCCCACTCCTACGAAATCGTGCTCGTTTTCTGCGCTCTAAATGTGATATATATATATTGTATACATATACCTATAGCTAAGAATTAAGGGAATGACACGTGTCCAATAACTTTTTTTTGATCGGACACGTAATTTTTTTTTATTGGACACGTCCCGATTGGACGCCAAAGTTTTAGGACACGTCGCGATTGGACACGAGCTAATGTTAAGTATCGATCCACGAAAGTCCCTTTCCGACACGTCATTATCGGATACCAAATTTTTCGGACACGGCGTTTTTTGGACACGTGTTTTTCGGGGAACGGGCTTTCCTGGAGACGTGCGTGTTTCACAACGGAAACTTTCACGGTGTGTAAGTGACCCGAACAACAAAGTAATTAACCACGAAGAATAAGAAGTCCGCAGAAAATAGTATATTGTGTGATAAGTGCGGAAAGAAGGCGATATCCGATGAGTGTGAACTTTGTAACTTTCAAACTTCACATTAGGCAGATGTCGCCTATCCGCACTTATCGCACACGTTATTTTTTATAACTCCTGCGGGAAAGCTTGACTCTGGTGCAAAAACCGTCGCCAAGTACATTAATGTGGTCTCCCCCAAAAAAAATCTATCAACAAAAAGTCTTCCTCCAAAAATACTCCTTAACAAAAATTAGTTTTAACAAAAGTCGTCTTTCAACACATTCTTCCTATGAAAAGTTTGAAATCAGATACAACTACCAAGTACAAGAATTAACAATAAAATTAGACCAATCTGGTTTTTTAAATAATTAGTGATGTGATAAAATATGGGAGGAAAAGTTCGAAAAAAAAAATTTCAACGAAAAAAAATGTAGGGAGTGGTACTTGGCGGGCCTGCAGGTGTGGGGTAGATGAATGAGTATTAGGTCGAATATTTACGTGACGTTTTTATGAATTGC
>JAFFZH010010479.1:0-43811 GCA_018420115.1 Euura saliciscinereae | reverse complement strand
ATCAATTTCACATCAATCGAATGTGTTTTGGCTGAGAAAATAGCGTTTGAAAATTCCAAGTGTAAATCATATCGAGGTCACGTGACTTTCATTTCACCTTAACATCCGAAATAGACGAACTGAAGTGCACGGCACATGTTTGGTAATGAAATGGTCGTGAAGACACTATTCTCCTCTGAGTGTGAAATTGGAATGAGAACAATAAAATAGTTTTTTACGACAGCGGAGCGAAAACAGCGAGTTTCCATCCGCAAACGAGGATGGAAACCAGTCAATTGCCGGTCCCTCGTTTGCGGATGGAAACTTGCTGTTTTCGCTCCGCTACTCGCTGTTTTCGCTCCGCTGTCGTAAAAAATAGTATGTTCACCTCGGAGAAAACAGTTGCTTGTGCCTCGTACGAGTTGAAAACACCTCGGCTTTGCCTCGGTGTTCAACTTCGTACTCGGCCCGCAATCGACTGTTTTCTCGCTCGGTAAACAATATACTATTTCAGTTTGTACAAAAAATATTGTTTTCATAGTCTATAGAACTTGGCTGAAATTTACGTCTCTGTGCAAAGTTCGTTGTATTGAAATGTACAGGTAAACGATCGATAAACATCGGTCATAGAAGAATACTAGTTTTCTCAAAAGAATTTCAAATTCGACGTGACGAGTACACTCGTCTCACACTACCAACATCTTGAATGTAACACAGGGAATCATTATTTGTATCGTGTAACGACCTAGAAAATGGTCCTACGGTCTGAATTTTTATCCTAAATAGGCTGGAATATGGTGGCTATTTCATGAAAGTATTATAAGTATACCTATGAAATATTGGCCTAATACAACAATATCTTCGGACATGAAGCTCTTCGAAGTGTCAGACGAGCGTCAAAGATGGTTTCGAATAAAGTTCATTCTTAATCTTAGCTAATACGTAATTAAATATGTGAATTTTGTACAATGCATCTTCGTCTGAGTTTCTATATCAATTGGCTTTCTTGGCATATCTATTTTCCAATTCGTGGAGTTTCGAGTCGAGTTCCGCCGTTGAGAACGTCTACAACATGCAAACGAACAATTTCATGAATTAAATTTATAAGACAATCAATATCCATTAGATCAGCGAAAACGTGTGATATACAGCTCACAGATTTAATCCTTTCCTAAAAACTGTGCAGATTCGTTATTATTAGTTATAGTACATTGTTCTGCAAAGCGAGTATAAAATACGAGCACAATTTCAATACATAGAATGTTGAAAGACATGAGATCCACTTCTGCAGGTTTTCCAGAGGCCATAATCGATTGCGATTAATCGCACCAAATTTATTCACGTTTGGTGACGAACAACAAATTACACTTACCCGTTTTCTTACTGCCTTGTAACTGGTTTGGTAACTCTCATTCTCTTGCCCTCCCTGAAATACGATCATAATACCATGAGTATTCACATCAACTAAACTTATGACTTGTAACAACAATAAATAATCCATCTTCTGTTGCATGCCATGACATGGAATACAGGTGATGAGATGATATTTATTTTCGAACAATAATCTCACCCAAAAGCTCCTGTACTCCGGGGACAGACTCTCTAAGTACAATATTCTCTCCTCGATCCTCTTCAGCCTTTGATAAACATCCTTTGGAACAGGTCCTTTGATTCCAATGTGGCCTTCGTTTGTTGCAAACCTTTCCTCCAGTGCGGGTGGATAATTTCCCGGAGAACTTTGACTGGAATGATTTGGCGAAGTTTTTTGCAGGGTTGATGGATCACCCATTTGAGGTCCCCAAGGATTCAGCACCCTGTGGACTGATCGATGAATAAAGTGTAATTGCGATTCAACGAATGCATGTAATAATTTGGGCAATGCTTGTATCACAGAAATATTGTGTTCACAAACCATGAAGTAGCCTGAGTGAAAGTACCATAATTTTGGGAGATGATATACAAAGCTTGAGTGACAATGGCCCGGCTGAACAGACATTCGTCGGCTCGTTTTTACCATTTTCATAGACAAAAGGTTGACTATAACGTTTGTACGGATAGCCTTGGTTCCACATAACATTTATAGTTACACAATACGGTGGGTTACATGCGATCCTGTATATATAATGAAACTTTTGTCGGTCTGTAATCTCTGCGATGCGCACCACCGCATCTCAGTTTGTTCATACCTTTGACGTGGCTTTTGGAATCTTTCCTTCGAATTAAAATCGCATCAACTCGAGCACATGAGCTTTCCTCTTCCTCGTCGACTCTGGCTCTGTGAATCGCGATGATTTTGAATAGTTACACTCACGTTAATGCGTACAAACATTGCGATGCGTTCGTTTGTAAATTACGAACCTGTGACAACAAAACTCCTGTACATTCACGATATTGACCTGCTCTCTCTTCCTGGCGATAAAAGCCTCGATTCTGCGGTTGAGCTCGTCAGAACTGGCTCGAATTTGTACAAGATTTGAGTCTATAACTGCGTCAGGCGATGCTTCCTGCCTCGTCACCTCGGTCTGATTCGCAATTCTATTTGTTTCACAAGTTTCAGAAACTTTCTGGATGTTCAATGACGATGACTCTTCCATAAGTTGGGATGTTGACAATGTTTCAGGTGGACCTGTTGATAACACAGTTCCTTTTTTACTCAAATGGAAAGTATCAATGTATGGCCTCTCACCCAGTTATAACAGTACTCAAAATTTTTATTCACGATAATACATAATCAATAATCAAAGATAACAAAAACGAAAATTCAGGCAATTATGTATCCAAATGAATATATCTTTGTCATCAAGCCACAGGAAATATTGCACTTCTTTTTGGTATTCAATATATTCAATATCAGCGAGATATGATATCAATCTCATAAAAAATATGAAAAATTATTTACTGGTAGACCAGGAACATTCCTTGTTTTCTTTCCACTGTGATTCTTGGGTCTCATATATTTCCTTTTTCCAAATAGGTACGGTTTTTTTCAAAGTCTCGATGGCAAACTGCGTCGCCTCGAGACTCTCTTGTCTGTGAGGGGAGGAAATCGCAATAACAACACTCGCCTCAGCGACCGGAACTATCCCTAGCCGGTGGTAGATCGCTATTTGCTCGACATCCCATTGCGCACGTATCTTTGAACACACATTCCGCAGCTCTTTCAAAGCCATCGGCTCGTACGCCTCGTACTCCAGCTTGATTACCTGCAAAACAGAATTCCACAATGTAATCTTGAATCGGACTAGATTAAGGGGAAACGAAAGTCACGTGACCTCGATATGATTTACACTTGGAATTTTCAAACGCTATTTTCTCAGCCAAAACACATTCGATTGACGTGAAATTGATATCAGTGACGTAGAAAAACTGAATGAAGGGCATGACGCTCGTAGATTTTCGAAAATCGAGACGTAATTACAGTTTTTTAACAATATTGTTCTGTAATCCAAGGAAGTGCTGCCTCTCTCCACGAGGGGCAGCACCTCCTTGGGTTACAGAACAATATTGTTACACAAAATTCTAATTATGTCTTTCGATTTTCGAAAATCTACGAGCGTCATGCCCTTCATTCAGTTTTTCTACGTCACTGATATCAATTTCACATTAATCGAATGTGTTTTGGCTGAGAAAATAGCGTTTGAAAATTCCAAGTGTAAATCATATCGAGGTCACGTGACTTTCATTTCACCTTAATACTAATTCTTTAGTACTCATGGTTTCTGTTTTCTATACTTTTTTATCCTCAAAATTGTCTCGCGTTGTGCCAATGAACGAGGATATCGCTCCGCAATTTGGAGCCACAACCAAGTCCACTATTTCTCCGACGTTCAGCTGCTCTGTCTGCAACTTGACGACGTCCTTAGAGGCGTCCATCCTTACCCTGCGTTGGGGAAATACGGTAAATAACATTCATTCAACTGTGAGGAATTATTGAAATTTTAATATCAACGAGTATTACCTCCGCTGAGCGGTGGAATGACCGCGATCTCGTCCCCGTCGGCTAGGTCGAGTAGAATGTCACTGGCAACGTATCGTTCGTTGACGGATAGTATAACAGTCTCGCGGATACTCTCGAGTCCGAATTTTCGAACAATCGTTTCTAGTAGAGATGGGTAAGAAATACTAGCCGGCAGAGTGACCAGAGCCTCCTTCACGCCAGTCAGTTCCCGTGCTTTAGCGAAAAACAGAATTTTCACCTGCGGGTATCGCAAGTTTCCATCCATTACGAGCTATCGACACATAATGACAGTCGGAATCTCCTCGGATCACATTTATCTATCCGCACTCAAGCGAGATGTTGAACCATCCGTTCGTATCACGTTACGCAATCGTTTGATAACCCAGCTTTGAGGTTATGCTCACAAATCAAAAACAAAGAACGGCAGACTGTACTACGTGAGTCGGAATATTCGTTAGCCGTGAAAAAATCGGGGCTTAACTCGCGATCTGATTTTTCAAATAATTGTCAATTGTTTTTTTTTTGTTTAATTTTCAAATAAATTTATTTTCTATACATGTAAACGTTTTTGCCGACAACCGAACAGTCTTCAGTGCGACTCCAGCGGTGATGACGTAACACCTGTTAGCTGGCGCCTCGCTCGAACTAACCCGAATGCAGTTCTGGATAATCAGGTCAAACGTAGAATGAGGTCAGGGGAAAGTGGGAACGCAGGAAACGGGGCAGGCTTTCATTATATGAGGGGAAAATTAACAGGCGTACTCTTCTAATGCCTAGCGAGTCATATATTTCTTTCAGTAGATAGATTTCACATGGTTTTACAGTTAAAAGAAAACTTCTAATTAACACAGATTCAGCACCAAAGTATTACGCCGTGGTTCTATGTATATAGGAATTGATTAGAAGGTCGATATGCTTGATTCTTACGCAATGAGAATAAAATCTAAACGATTTATTATCCTTATATATAGACAATATTTAATTCACGCAGCTATTTCAGCTGTAACATTACCATACGCAATTCGTTGGCTGTACACCGCACACATGCATACGTATGACAAAGAGCAGAATATCGAGAAAAAGTTGATTAGGCAACTGAATCACGGACATAGGCTGAGCGTTGAGAGCTCTGAGTTGTATGAGACGCTTGTGCAAGAGGTAGTGGCAGTTTTTTTTTTTTTTCAAGGAAAATAAAAACAATTTAACAACTGACACGTGGCTTTGGATTAAATCAAGCCTCTACGTCGATTAATATCCTAGAAGTACCAATGCAGAATTATCGATCAAGGGCATACTGGCAGTGAGCAGCAACGGCAGAGCGGCCATTTCGTACTGTATTAACGCAGCTAATAGAATATCTATAGAGTTAGATACGGTATAGCGTGTCGGTATAATGTAGCGGCCTTGGGTGAGCATTCAAATGTATGCAGCATACGTGATACGTGCAATACAATGTGCTCATACTTAAGTATAGCGCTGGTTAGATGGACGCGGGGACTGAGACTGACTGCCTCTAACCCGGAGACCGGAGTCTAGGAAAGAATGTGCAAGTTGCTGTGGGGCAAGGACAACCTCGATGTAAACTGTAAAGGGACTCGTTCCTTCTCAACTTGTGCAATAGAACGTCGTGCGTGTGAAAAAAAAGCGAAGACTGAACGAAAGCAGCTGGGGTCCACGATATTTGTGGCAGAAAATATGAAATTATGACGTCGCCACAAATGGCAATTTGATTACCTGCACCACGGTGGCAGAGTTTTGAATGTCGTATGAAAATACGAAGAGTGCCGCATTTATGTCGGGTAAATTCGGGCAGCAGTCGTGATGAAATAGAACGAATATGGATTTTTGCGTGGCCCAAATAGCGCAGTTCCTAGAAAATCCGTGCCTTCCACGTAACAACAACAAAGGGCTCGCTGCCTCGATGCCCCGATCTATCATGTGAGGGGAAATTTTCGGTCTCATCGGTACACTTACAACGAGGATAGTGTTGTCAACATCGACGCGAGAGTAATATTAGATAGACGCCGGATTGCCAGAGCTCGTGGGTAGACGGGGGTCTGCTGCTGCGACATTGCGAGTATTGCGAAATGCAACGACCCGAAAATAAACCCATTTCCCCATTACTACATTACAGGTATCGTCGAGGAGCAGCGACGCTATTACTTTGTTTTTCCTATCCACATATACGATATTCGGCGTTATACCGTTACCCGATTTTACCGCTATCGTACATACTACCGCCTACTGTAAATATCGGCTATTAAAGTATCAAGTGATTGGCCACAAAATATATCAGTGGCCTTTCTATTATCCAACGAGACGACAACTAGGTACCATCAGGATTATCACGACGGAACAGAGTCGGTGCAGCGGTGATAGTCGAGCGCGCGACTTGCGGAAGAGTCTAGTGTCATGTTGTGCATGCGTATTTGACAAAGCGCAGCGCCGTCAGGGGACGGGGGTGGGGGACGTGTGTCCGTCCGTCAGAGATAGTAGGAGCGCTAGGGAGCGAGTGAGAAAGGAAAGAGGGAGTCGCAGTCGTGGAGGCGACCAGCTGGTTTAGCGAGGGAGTTTCAAGGGAGCTGCGATCAGTTGCCAGTGGTGAGACGCGTCGAGTGTGTCGCGGCGACGTGAGAGGAGAGTGTGTGAAGTTTGTCGGGGGTCTGTCGCGTTCCGTCGGTCGGTCGTCGTAAATCGTCGTCGGTCGTACGGTCCGAGGTCGGTCGGTCGGTCGGTCGTGGTCGTTTCGTTTGGTTCGTGTGCGCGAAACAAAACGAAGCAAAGATGGCCGCTGACTCGGGAATGGAGACGTGTCCCTCCCCAGAAATCGCGGATTCAAGAAAACGGCCACTAGACTCTGACGTAGAAAACGGTGCCACCAAAAGGTCCCACTACGGCTCAGGTATTTCAGACAACATTACGCTATAATATTACAAAAGTGTCGTCACTTCCAAAGTCCGATCTTATAACACGATCGTCTACGTCGCTTATCCAACTGTCGCAGTACCATTATGATCAGGCATTATTTCAGCTATGATTCAACCTTTGATACGGGCCTGGGGCCACGGTAATTTTTTCTTTTTTTTTTATTATTCGAACAAGCTCAATTTCCGTTTCATTAACAATCCACGAACTACGTCCCATTTCGTGCGAATACGCGATTCCTAGTTTCGAATGTGTTGCGAATGTCAGACGAGGGAACCGGGAGTCGGGACTCAAACAGGGCCCAGATTCGCGCACCATTACTTCGTCAGTATCACTAATACCACGTCCGTCGTCCCGTCGATCGACTGTCATAACGCCGTGTGTTCGTCGCAGCGCGCGCGATTCCGTGCGACGCGGCGACGTTCGACGTTTCGTAGCTGTATTTTGAATTTGACAGCCCGTTCGTTCGTTCGTTGGTTCGTTCGTTGGTTCGTTCGTCGTTCGTTCGTTTGCGTGGGCGACTCTTGACGTTAATGGAGGACCGTGGCTCGTCGACGGGGGACGCGCGTACTCGGTGACTTAGCAACTTTGACAGATATTATCGCGCGCGCGGCTTCATTCGCCCCGTTTCGTTAGTTTTCAAATTTCCATTTCGCGTTTATCGCTCGCGTATTATTTTCACGCGGGCTGCTGTCATCGCGCCTACCTCTTCCCACCCAAGATGTGGCATATTGGTGAGTTGTCAGGCACCCCAGAACGGGGTCGTGGGTCAAGGTCAGAGTGTGCAGGCGACAGACACGAAACTCCCATCTGTCAAACAGCTGTTTGCGTTTGTCATCGGGCCCCGAAACCGCCTGGGGCTTCAAACCTTTCCCGAAATTATTTTTCATCAAGCCACAACCTTTCTCTTCACTATTTAATCGTAGTTCAAGTTTCGCAATTATTTATTTCAACCGTCGACTCTCATCTCAACCGGTTTTCAAAGGTTATTTTACATTTGGTAAAACGCGTGATCGAAATAATAAAGATTTCACCCGTGGTTTCATTTTTATAAATTTTTATCAATTTTCAATACCTACGTAACGTGTTATGCCTATAGCCTGTGTTTTTTTTTTCACTTGGGAAGATAATTATTCTTCATTTTATGGTATGGTATTAGAGAGCTGATCGTACGCCACGAGCAGAGTTGTCGAGTTATTACGTAACATTGGATCTGGTATGCGTCGTCCATGTGTGCGTAATTTGCCGCACAGTTATCACTAAGCATTCACACTCGAGCGTCATGTTATTTAATGTATGCGATTTTCAGATTCCATAATTCCAAGCACAAATTGCCACCTTTGTATAGGTACGGAGAAGAATCCATCTTGTTACCTACAAATTTTCTGTATCCGGTGTTTAAGAAGCTGAGCTAATGCGCTGCAGATAAATAACTTTAGCTGATAAACCAGTTTTGACCCGGTTATTTATGAATCCAAATCTTGCTCGTTATTCAACTTGTGTGATGCAACAGACTCCGTAATCATATATACAGTTTTTAGACTTAGTCATATTATTGCAAACCGATAATATGTATAGTGGAAAATTATGGAAGAGCCAGTCAATTTCATGCACTGAATTGTCTTTTGACTTATTGTCCATTTATTGATCCATACGGGACATGCTCTCCTTTGACAAACCGTACTGGCAAATAGTATAGAATCTACTCCTCGCTGATTGATTTACGAACAGACCTGTGCTTCGTGCACGTTGCCGTGCCAAAGTCCGGATTTGAAAGTCATTATTACCTTCATTAGTTCCCGTGGCCTCTGCGAGACGCGTGGTAACGCTAATCCTATTAAAATGTACATGATTATACGTCACACGAACTTGGATTTTTGGATATCGAACAGGTCGTTGTGCGGTCATGTATTTAAATATGAAATGAAGGTATAAAATTATGTGGCACGTTGCGTCTACAAGATTCACCAATGAGTTGAAAAGTTGCGCGTTGTCATGAAAATTGAATTTGTATGGAACTGAGGATCCATGTTGTCTTTATTGTTATCGACAATATGTTACGGAATAATGTTATTAAATAAACTAGATTTTGTTTCAAAAGTTAATACGTATCACTGGTAGCTGAAACTTTTCAGAACATAACGATAAGGCCGATAAGCTGACATCCTTGGCCATCCGATACTCTTTAGACCATTACCAACGCTTTATAGAATGAAGTAGCTTAATTTAATTGCCTCTTAACAATTGAAGAGTGCATAATGGCAAAAGTCAAAGATGATTGTGTCGCACGTTTTTTTATACTTCCAAGGCTTGCGAGGCTCTCGATTTTACGACGTACCAACACTGATTTATTTTTCAGGAGGAGATGGCACGTACCATCTCAAAGTATTGGTTCCCGGAGTGGCAGCTGGAGCAATTATCGGAAAGGGTGGCGAGACAATCGCCCAATTACAAAAAGACACGGGAGCTAGGGTGAAAATGTCCAAGTCCCACGACTTTTATCCAGGTAAGAGAGAAGAGATTTCTTTAGCTAGATCAAAGTTCAAATCATCACCTAAACTCGTTTGATACCCTTCCACACCGTTTACCCACTCCTCCTCGTCCGTGCTCTGCTCATCGGCTATGTCTATTACTTTCACTTTTACACTGATCCGGTGTTAAACACAATCTGACACAAATACATGTATTTATAAGCCTACTTAAATGTACATATCTGCTTAGTAACGTCGATCAAGTTTGTTCTAATGAAACTGGTTGAATGATCGATTATGCAACTATGCTTATCTAATATTTCACAATACACCTGCTTTTTACAATCAACAATACAACATCGCTCCAGGCATAGCGCACTTTCCGCTCAATTTTCTGAACTAGTGTTTTTCATATCAATACCACGTCGTGACCCAGTTTGCAATCTCTGAAATTGTATGACGTTTCACCAGATTGGAGCATCAAAATAGTTTTATATGTAATGCCTAAATATTTATTGGCAATATAAACAAGTCAACTAAATGTAAACACTGAGATACCAGTCTAGCTATCGAGCAATTCGCTTGCCAACTATTCTTGCATTCTCGGCATTGCAGTTTATAAATTTGAGTTCAATAGAAATTTTTGTTTATCAACTATTCTCATTCGGTATCCATTTTTTTATTCTATTTTGTAGGAACAACAGAGAGAGTCTGTCTGATAACTGGCAGTGTGGACGCTATAATGGCTGTGATGGATTTTATAATGGAAAAGATACGCGAGAAGCCAGACCTCACCTCAAAAACCACTGTTGACTTTGACTCTGGTAAAACGACGGCTGAGAGAGACAAGCAGGTATTAAATGTAATGATCAGCATCATTTACATCTTCATATTCATAATTATAATTTTAACTTACATACCCGAAATTTTCCAGATCAAACTATTTGCTAGATTTTGCAATAAACTTTTTATCCGCAATCATTGTTGAGCCTCGGAATCAGATAATGTAGTATCGTTACCTTCGCTGTACGAGTTGACATTTTCTCATTCTTGAATCTAGAAAAAAAAAACTTTTCGAAATGATCGGATGGTCACACAGAATTTTTCGCTGGTTCATTTTATCATTGGAAAGCTTCGATGAGTGATAAGAATATGATCAAACAAATTTAATCACCTCTAAAAATAAATAATCTCTCACATCTTCTTACTCGATAATGAAAAAATGATATATATACGGTGATTGTGCAAACATTAATTCGCTATAACTGGATACTTTCCTGGTTAACTGTATGTGCATATTTATCAGTTACTTTCGATATTCTATCGAGTCATTTTACGTGAAACATTCATATTCACTTTTCAGTCTTAATTCAAGTGGCCATACATTTAGACTTTGATAGATAACAGATGGCGGAGGTCAGTGGGCGTTGGGTTTTTATCTATACTGATCATGCTGACGTACTAATTAATAAAACTGGCGACCATTGCCCAAATTAGAATCCCATATCTTTGTGAAAGGAATTAAATTGCCTTGTTTGCGCAGGTATCGTTTGAAATTTGGCCCAAAGTCAATGATCGTTAAAAAGTAATTTACGTGTTCACATTTATTTGAATTCAGTTTCAAAATATAAAATATTTGAGTAACTATACGTGTCTTCTGAGTTCCATGCTCTGTAAAATTGAAGTCGGTAACAACTGAAGAAAACGTGTTTTTTTTTTTCTCCTCCGTAACGATCACGAGGTACGGTTGATATTGATATTATTAGAACTAACAAAGCTAATCAGAACTGTTTGATATACGAACGAGTTCAACTGTGTGAAAGTTCCTTATGTACAAGATAATAACGTATTGCCTCATTCAAATTATCTGCGATAAGTGAGTCACGTATAGTTATTGTTCCACACAAGCATGGAATTCAATGCAAAGTTTAAAACAATCGCATAACCATGCCAATACGTATCATATACACATTGATTATTTGCTTATGAGTGATACTAGCGCACAATCGTTACCATAGTGAACGAGAATTCAATCAAATTGAATGTCACGATATCCGAAGACATTGATTTCTGGTCATACTGCTTCATCGTGTTAATTCTTTTTCCTAATATTCCATTCAATCGTTGCAGCTCGGTTCTAGAAGCATCGAGGTTACAGTATGTGACTTTTGCTTGCTAGCAATGACCCAGTTAGCAAGTGCATGTATGGTTAATGATCTGAAACGTGTGCCGTCATGGCGCACCATCTAACTAACACCGAGTCAGTCTAACTTGTTGATAAAAAAGCTGAAATAATTTTATAACGATAGTAATAAAAATTTCGGACTCATCGGAAATTTCGGAACTCATAGGTTCGCCTGGTTTTGTTATAGGTGAAAATACTCGTGCCAAATAGCACCGCTGGTATGATAATAGGAAAGGGAGGTAGCTACATAAAGCAAATAAAAGAAGAGTCAGGATCCTATGTTCAAATCAGTCAAAAGGCTAAGGACTTATCTCTTCAGGAACGATGTATAACTGTCATCGGAGAGAAGGAAAATAATCGAAACGCTTTGATAATGATTTTGGCTAAAGTGGCAGATGATCCGCAGAGCGGAACATGTCTCAATGTCAGTTATGCCGATGTTAGTGGTCCTGTCGCTAACTACAATCCAACCGGAAGTCCCTACGCGCAGGCGCCAGCAGGGACACCGACTTACACTTCTGCAGCTGGTCTTAACACTGGTAAGTTTTACTGATGTTCCGGCATTCATAGCAAATGTGCAATTCAAGACTTTGTTGCGAAAACCAAGTATGATACGAGATTCAGACTCGAATTGATGATGATGCTCAATCATACTAACACATATTTTATACCACTTGATGATTGACTTTTTGTGCGAAACAAACATCACCGAAAAAAAATTTCTCGAAAAACCCAAATTCACCGATTTTCGCATCAAAGTCCCGAATTGTAATTCATGAAATTCGATCGAATAGCATTCTGTAGAATTTTCAAAACCCTCCAGAACAACTTTTCATCACATTTATGAAATATTCCACGGCCTACTTATACAATGTTTTAACAGACTTTAGGCATCTCTATATCATGCATGAATGTCTGGTGGGATATCAATACTTTTCGGTACCACATTGTTTCTTACGTACTGAATAAATATTTTCGTTGCAATGACAACATTGATAGTTCTATCAATTTTGTCATTCTCATTGGCATGTTTTTCTAGCTGTGTAAATTATTATGTGACTACAAGTTCGTATTACAGCAGTATCAGTATCGGTAATGTAATTAAATTTATAGGATCTTACCTTTTAAAAATTTCCCAATACGAGATGACGTAAAATGCTGATGTGAAACACGAACATGTTGTGCCGAAGCGAACAAACAATTGGATTTGTAGCTATTTGAGTAAATTGTACAATTGCTATAAAAGATATGCGGTTCTGGGCATGAAATTGGAGAAATAGATGCCAAGGCATGTCTGAACTTTACTGTACAAATCAATTTATATACATATTACTGGAACTTTTCAAGACTTAATCAGATAAAAGTATTTATCCCCTAAATATACAAATAAACTTGCAGATTTGTGAATCAGTACATACTACCTATGTCATATCTGGCAGCAATTATTGACCTATGGAGTCATACTTTCGACATACCTTTCAAATACCTTTCACTATTCGAAACATACTTCCAAAATCATTGGTCTGACCCAAATTCTAGTGGTTTGTTCACTTTGTCGACCAGATTGAGAAACTTGTGATACTGAACAAAGTTGAAGAAAAAATCATCTTTTTCCCTGCATATATTTCAAAAGAACATCTTATAGTTAGGACAATTTTCATAAGATAATCTCGCGGTGTCTTTTGACAATACAATTGAATGAGGCCATTATTCGGATACCTTATACTGATGTAATAATGCTTGAACAACAATGATGGATGTCTTGAATTTTTTTTTCTTTCAACACGGGAATTGAAATCACGTATCATCTATTGATTTTTCGTACTTTTACACATGCAGTACAATTTGGAACACATTCCATGATATGACATAGATTTTGAATTCTTTTGCAGTTGACAATGAGCAATACCCCTCAGTTTTCATTTGACTGTAATCACGAGCAATTGCATCAATCTTATTTTAGATAGGAGTCCATACATTCTGACGAATAGGTTTAATTAGTATAGGTGTAATTAGTATAGGTGTAGTTTTGTATTTGCACCTAAGAAGAAATGAGAAATTCATGGATTTCAGGAAATGTGGTAAATATTTTTCTGCTAAGGAACTCTTGTATATATATATACACACATTTTTTTTCGAATATCATTCCATGTTTACGTTACAGGTGAACTCTGTGACACAATGTTCACGTGGAATCACCGCATGTTGGTTTCTTGTTTTTCTGTTTCAGATCGGTAAATATCGATATATTCGATACGTAATAACAAAATACAGAAGTTCCTTTTCAAGAAATACAAACATTTCTAGAACTGCGATAATATTTGGGTATCGTCTGTTCATTGAACAGGATCCTAATATTAATTCGATGAATTGATGAGCTTGACATTTACCGCTCTATATTTAGATAGTCTGATATTATCACGCATTATATTTATTTCAGTGAGCCTCCTGAACGGTGCGGGTCTCAGTTTAAACTTGAATCTAGGCGCTGCTATGACGGCAGGTACGGCTCCTGTAACTGCACAAATACTGGAGCATATAAAACTTACACTGCGAAGTACTGGTTTCTCGGAGCCAGCTGCTACTGAAATTCTCACAGCCATAGCTACTCTGGCTAAATACAATATTCTTGGAATGGGTATCGGCATGCCGTCGAGTGTCAGTTACTTGGGAACGCCTATGGACAGTACAACGACAACCAATGGCTCTAACAATAACGGCGGAGTCTTTGGGCCCATCGGCACGGTCCCCGCACTTGGATCGTCCTCCCCCACACCTCGCACGGCCATCGATAGATACGAGCCGTTCGATCCATTCAGGCAAAACAACACTGCGCCAAATGCGATTCATCTGAACAACAATTCATTTGGCTTAGGCACGAACCAGTTGTCACTCGTAAGTAAGAGTCCTACTCAGGTAGACGCAAACAACAAGGAGACCAAGAAAGTAGATATAGAAATTGCAGAGGTTATAGTTGGAGCCATTTTGGGGCCCGGCGGTCGTGCTCTCATCGAGATCCAGCACATGAGCGGGGCCAACATTCAAATATCAAAGAAGGGAATGTTCGCGCCTGGAACAAGGAATCGTATTGTAACCATCACAGGTTTTCCAAGTGCTATTGGCACCGCTCAGTACCTGATCGAACAACGAATCAGCGAAGAGGAGGCAAAAAGAGCACGTCATAACGCTATCGCTGGAATGATCCATTGATTATATCACGTTACACCTTATTCGCGCATACCCATTATCAGACTCTGTTCTACTGTTCATCGTTTAAAAAAGAAAACAATTCAGGGCAGCTCACTTCTTTTACTTCTCTGATATTATTATTATCTTACCGCCACCTACCACAACCGTTGTTGTCACCTCTGTCGCCACTATTCACATCACTATTACGCGCACGCGCACACATCGTTATCGCCTCTTTATCGTCTATCCACGCACCCTGATCACGGCTCGTTGACATTTATCTACCTTTAAGGTTCATTACATTATAAATGTTGAATAATATAAAATAATATATGATATATAATATATAATATATAATATATAAACTAACTACTACAATTGTTCTGTGATACACCACGTTACGGGGCTTTGTCACATATATTAACACTTACACACAACAACATCACAGCCATATATAGTTACACTTTGGTAGTGGTTTTTGAAATATTCATTATGGCCAAGTTATTAGAGTTTACCAAGTTTTCGCGAATTTTGTCCGATTCTCTTGAAACCTCGGAGGTATGATTGATATATTGTTATTGGATGACCAAATCAAATCTTGGGATGCGTCTTAAGTGATGCATAGTTGTCATTCCTCATTCTTCACATCTGCTGAGAGGATATATTCAAATTCTTTGCTCATACTATCCAATTCGGAAGGAGACAATAACATGTTCGTTGTATCCAATAACAATTAGAATGATGGAAGAAGAATCAATCAACTGGATTATGAATGATATTCAGAGTATTATCACAAGTCAAATAACAGCAAGAAAATAGCAACCTGTCTTTTGGTATGATCATTCCTTGTTCTGAGGTATTGAAGCTTGTAATTTAGTGAGCCCGCTGCTTTCTTGATTCGAAAAGTGATTTGCACGAAACTCCTCATGCACTATACCATCGGATACGACACGTGACTAGATCACGAAATGCCTGATGAGTTGAAACAATTTTCGAGAACCATTCAGTTTCTACCCGAATCGTAGGTGCTGCTTTGAAAACATTGCTAGGAGTATCAGATTACCTCTTCAAGTTCTGAAAAATCATAACACGTATATATATATATACATTTCTTGTTGTAAATACACGATGATTGCGATATATCGACATTATTTCGTTCATCAGAAATTATTCTTGTATATTCAGCGGAAAAAAAAATGTATTTGTTTTTTGTTTCCTTTTTTATTTGTTAAATTTTAAATGTTACGACAAAGGCAAATGTTTATTACTGTTGAATAGTTCCTTGATAGATTTTTGTTACGAATATTACAAAGCAAACAAGGGAATAATAATTGTCAATTCACTTCTCTATGGTTGCGATATACAATTTGGGTTGGTTGGGTGGAAAAAAGACAATTGGATACATGAATAGTAATATGTAATTGAAAATCATTGTTTTTTAAGGATAGACATTAAGAAAGGTTGACTTTAATTAGGTGGAAAATGATAGTTGGTAAACCAGCATGAGTTGATGACAGAAAAAAAAGAGAAAAGTATACTGAGCATTAGCGCAGCGTAAAAACCGATTAAATTTCGATGATATATATATGTACTAAAAAAAGTACTATTCAAAGCTGGAAGCGCTGGCTCAGTGCACTTTATAGTAATGACTTGTATATTTATAAATATTGCATAACATTATATATATGTACATACATACGTGTATGTGTGTACGATTTTCTTCGGTTGTATCAAAATTATACAAAAACAAAAAAAAAAAAAAAGAATTCATCTTACATAGAAGGAAATAAAATATATTCAATATATATATATATATGTACGTATCTATACATGTTAAATGCATGAATACGTATGAATATAAGGGAAAAGATATGTGTACGTGTGTGTGTATATATGATGAGCATACGTATACACACACACACACACACACAGAGCAGACATACAAATAGAGACATATATAATATAATATATATTTAAAATATATAAGCGAGATGAGAATGATATTTTAAATATTGTTGAAGAAATAATTTACGTCCGCTAAAAGAAGGGGAAAAAAGTAACAAAAACTAAAAAAAAAAAAACTTTTTATGTTCATCCATTAATTATCATTGTCATTATATAGCGAAAGGTGTTAAATAGTGGGGTGAAACATTTTTTACTGTGTGCTTTCCAATGCATCACAGATTTTGCGAATGGAAAGATAAAATGATTATATTAGGTTTAGATTGTAGTTAGGTCGACTCTGGAAACTAAATAGAACATCATATTAATATAAATTGACATATGATAATAGGCCGATAATATGAGTGCGTTGTTAATGGCATGTATGCCAATCATAAGCACACACACACACACACCGATCGAAGGCATGATAATTGTTAACAATAATGTTTCATCAAAATGTATCACTGGAATCATCACTTTGAATCCACTTTTGCTACTCAGTAGCATCTTCATCACATCATCATGTTCCCCTTGACTAGCAGTCGAGCCCTTATTGAGTGCTTCGCTGCCGGCAATCATATCGATACTGTTGATAAATTTTTCTCTTCAATGCTCTTTACTATTAGAATAAATTACAACCATGCCAATGTAAATATAACATTGCCTACAAGGTTATTCATAGTTGTCGACAACCTGACAAAATAATTATACACGAATCCAGATGTTTGAAAACTATTGAATAGTGTTGATGGCAAAAGGATGAAATGTGGGCTGGCAGAAAGAAGCATCTCTTTGTGGCACTGTGTTATTCACTTGTTTAAATCTTTGTTTTGTACAGTTGGAGATAATATAATTCACTAACACATTGAGTATATTAAACATAATATATAAATATATATATATATATACATACATATATATATATATATATACACACACATGAATATATACAGCTCTAAGATATATACATATATATATAATTACATACAAGTTAGAGATGTAGTTGCGTAGAATCATAATAGTCTCTTTAATCTCGTATTAAATGATCATCGCGGGTTCGACGAGTTAGTCAATAAATAAATAACAAATAAAATATCTATTAAATGGGTAAATAACTATTATTCTCTCGCACGTGGCGACGTAGTGTAGCAATCAGGGAACCGTAGGAATTGCATCGATTCGCCTCAAATTTAACATAAGTTAAATCGTGATAACGATTATTTGAAAATGGAATAATAATAATGGTAACAACACATTTTGCCACTACATGAGATGGTGGCATACGTGTTACATTACTTGGCTGTGTGTGCTAGGCTACATCATGATTCATGTTCGATCATAAATCACTCGTCTCATAGATTTTACTGCCCCCATACAAAGAGGTCTGTAACGACTAAATTCATAAAATATAGATAATTTATTAAAGTATGCATAATTCACAGATCAAACGTTCCAATAAATCTTCTCTGCAATTTTCATGAGCACTGAGGCGACCCAATAATTCACAAACACTTGTGCCATACATACTCTGTTATATGGTTTTTATCTTTCACTCTGAAGGAGTGCGTATTCTGGAATACAATTTTACAATTTTCTTCTTCATTTTTCAGTCATTTTGCATATTTTTTCGCCTGCTTAACAAGTTTGATGCAATCTTTTACACACTTTATTAATACTTCACCGATGAAAACAAGTAACAAATTGTTCATGCAGAACATGAATGGGGGAGTAAACTGCGTTCGTACAAATATAGATGCAAGAATTATAGAGATATTTTTTTTTCAAGTTGGCCATGATTGTCGGTTGTGAACTCCATGACCTGACAATGAGCTTGGTATAAGCGCATAATATTTTACAAGCATTACTCTTTAGCAGTTCAAGAATTTTCTCAATATCAGATTCCTTCAAGTAAAAATTTACGAGTGATACCAGCACTGTCTTGCGTTAGATGATGAAACGTGGTAGGGCTTCCGGTGGTAATACGATGTGAGGAGAATTTGGAAAGGCATAGAACGTTAAAAATTTGTCCTGACATCCTACGAATAGTCCCAAGCACGTATTGTCTCTGAAAGTTTACCATAATAACGAGATTGATGATGCTTGTTATAATTTATCCTCGGATGTTTTGTACGTAGACTCTTTGTCGCTTGATTGGCTATGATGTTGCAACGATCTTGACTTTGTTGATCTGCAATTTCGATTCTTCAGCTAACGTGATGTGTAATGAAAATGAATGATTTTTTAAATTATCGCTCGACGCATCTGCTTAAAATCAAAGGTGTAACCAGACAAAGCATTCTAAGACATACACGTGCAAAGTCCCATAGGATCAAAAAACGGGAGAGTGAAAAAAAGAAAATGAAATGAAAACAAAGAAAAAAATAAGTAAATAAATAAATGAAGTGAAGATTATAAAAATTATAATATGTATAATATTATTATGTATAGAAGAGATCACAGAGGATTATATTATTATATTGAATTCCATTAATTGACAATAGAGAACAGATATGAAATTGTTAAATGTAGTACGAGAAGATAAAGAAAACAATAAGCTCGATGAAAATCAATTTAACGTGTACAAGTTATAAATTGCACACGTGCGACCTCATATAAAACACTCTATTAGACACAAAAAGTCGTTGTTACATTGTTGTATGTTACCCAGGCGCGTATATTTATAAAGTACATTATTATAACATAAGAAATACATCAATCGCATCCTAACGATAAAGAGGAAGAAAAAACGTGGAAAACAGAGAGAAAAAAAATTAAATAAAAATTAGAATACTACTGTATTAATGAATTTATTATGAAATCATTATTCGTATTATACTAGTACACAAATTTCGAAAGTTTGGATGGGGTTAACAAAATTGTACGTAATGTTATTTCACATTGGAAGTGAGAGAGGTATAGGTTTTTAGATTGTTAATGTGGTATATTGTATCAGGCAAACGGAAGCGTATGTTGAAAATTAAGAGAAAAAAAGTGGATGAAATTTAATGATAAATTGAAATTGAAAATTGGTTGAGATTGTTGTTATTGAGGTAGATATAGCACATAGCAGCTCGGGGACAAAGAAAAATATTAAGTACCTTGTTGAGTATAAGTAGTTCTATCGCTAAGTCACATATACACAATCAATCACATACACATATACAGAAACACATTAATTATTAACATTCGCACATCTCTACATGTTTAGAGGAGAGGGGAGGTTTGACAAAGTACCAAACGTTATAGTGTTGTAATATACCCGTGTCTCTGTTAACACTTACATTGCACACTTTTTATCGAAGCTTTTTCCGAAGTAACATTGCTAAGCGTCGTTTGCGTTTAAGTTCTGGATCGAAACCCCGTTAACTTGACACCGGACACTATTGTTGATTGTTATATACAAATTACACTGGCTGCACTGGTGGAGCCAGAAAAGTATTCGTCACTGATACAGTACTATTAGGTATTGTACCTTACATTCCTTTTGGCTATAACGTAATTTAACCACCTGATCCTGCGTATTACATCTCTTGAGTTGCGAACGACGCTTCATACCTTGAGTAACGACATGCACATAAATATGGAATATTATTATGCCAAAAATATTGAGAAAAGTTTCGAATACAAAATTAGTTGATGTAGGCTATTATATTTGCTACATCAGCTTGTTAATACAGAGATGATATAGTATTGTTTTTGTTTTTTTTAAGTAAGTTTGAACGGCGTATACGTAACAGCTTAAGGTATAAACAATTTATTAACAAACAAACCTGACAAACATTATCTGTCGTAACTCGTCCGAAGACATACCTCGAAAGAGTTGAAGTGAAAAATACTTAGCCAAATTAAAACCTCAATTCAACAGTTTTGTTGTTTCAACTTTCTTCTCACTATTTCGACATCGCATTGTGACATCAATCATGAAATATATATTCTCAATTTGTGTCAAAAGTTTCACGTAGCATGCTTGTTAAGTTGAACACGGTAAACCATCAGAGAAATGGAATATGTGTATCAGTGGTACCACGGACATTACAACTATCACTTTAGCCAGAATGTTCCACATCCACTAGTCGCTATCGTCGACACGCATTCCATACGTCGCTAAAAAAAAAAATTGTAAAACTAATAATTGTCGTGATACTTGCTGATTTCCTTTCATACCTACACGACCCTGTTACCACTACGATACATAGCATTGACGGATTCATCTTAGCTTCAATTTCCCTTTTTCGAAAGATTGGCTTGCATAAAAAATACTTATTGAATTGCGTAGTCTATTATTTAGAAAGTTTCCAAATAGTAGGCAAGTAACACGATGTAATTTCGTAGGACACGCTGGCGTAACTGAAAGCTTTGGAAAAAAAAACATGTATAAACATACGTGGTATTATAGTACGTGTTACACAGCTTGCGTCAAACGAAATTATAAGAGAATTTTCTATTCATGACTCGACAAAAACATCTTGCAACAATATAATATAATAATTTACAGAATTTCAATCATATAATGACGTTTTACACCTTTTGGTGTGTTTGCCTGGGAACCACAATTGATGATAATATTATTCTTGTTCTTATTAATATTATTATTATTATTATTATTATTATGGTTATCATTATTATTATTATTGCTGCATATAGTGCTATTGGAATATTATTCTACACTCTAGCCACATTTATTTGCATCAACAAATTGTTATTTTTTCATCACCAACTTATTCCATTCAATGTTAAATAATTATAAATAAACGTAATATATTAACTATTTTCATTCATGAAAAGCATCGTTACCTGTACGACAAGTGATCATAAGAGCATAATAAACAATCGCTCATTAAATGCATTATGTTGTTATTCATTTCACTACCCACCCACCATCCATCCGGCTATATCCATTGGTGCCATCATCTGGTCATTACTCATCTCGTCTCGTTCAGATAGAATACTGCTTCTCAAAACAGAAGAACCTACCTGTAATCACACTTGTTGGCGAAATCATGAAAGATTAAAGAAATGAAATAGTAACAAAGTAACAAAACAACGGCGATCATTTTCACACCATTTTTTTTTACACTTTAGGAAGGCCACATCCGACAGCGAGTCATTCGTAATACGTTATATATTTGAAAAGCTTGATTGCTGTGCAGACTGTGATATGAATCGAAGGAACTTGATAATGACTTTTTTGTGATATAAACCAGTTGTACGATATTGAGACAACATGATATGTGCAATACTCTGGGACGTGCTAAGCGAGAATGTAAATGTAATTTATCTTGTGGCCCTCCGACCATTGAAGAAAAAAAAAACTGTGTACAAAAAGCTCAGCTGAGAAATAATTGTGAACTATTGCTAGTGTTGTGTGCGAGAGCTCAGTTGACGCAATGCTCAAAAGAATAAATACAAGTTCTTAGGGAATTAAATTAGTTAAGCATTAGGTGTAAATTTCTTTGTTATCTGCGAACAAGAACAAATTTCACATTTGTCTATTACTTTTATAGATTTGTTAATTATGTTTTATGTTATATTTTTATGTAAGGAATATGGAACGTTACTTATTATACAATTTGTTAAGAGTTGATAAGAACTGGTAGGATGTCACTGTCTGATCTTGTCCAGCAATCTCTTTGGATGCGTGTGCAAATATAGTTTTATTGTTTTTTTTTTCTTTTAAGTGCACGAAGATTACTTCGCAAGATCAGTTTATGAAAAATTGTAAATTTATAGAAAGAATAATATAAATTTAATTGTAAATATAAAATCAATATAATTCAAACGAGGATAAATATTTTCAAGGTCTTGCCTAGTAGTATTTAAAACAACTTTCAATAAAATATAATCTATAAATTATGTTACTCCATTTGCATAATGTTATGTAATCATTCGCGTCGTTTTCATAATCCCAGATAAAATATTTAAATCCTGTTTTAACTAGTCAATATACATATAGGTGAATATATTTTTTTATAAAATGGTTATAAGATCGACGTATGTTGTATCGACGATAAGATAAATTGTGGAGACACTCAAAGATGGAAATAATAATCTGGTCAATAACAACAGATCAAAATATGTCACAGATACTATGCTCCTAAAAGTTAGAATCCAAATGAATAAAGCATATACTATGTGTTCCAAAAATCAAATTATGACTATTTATTCATTTATGATACTTGAATGAAAATAACTCATGATTTTCTCGGATATTTTTTAATTGTCATCACAATCTTGCTCGATGACGCCTCCGAAGTACATGTGTCAGCATTTCTCTTCGTTTTCACTTCGTTGAAATTTTTTCGATTGTGTAACGTCCACAATTATCATCTAGCATCGCTCGGAGCTCGGCAGGCGCCACTAAAGTCAGCTTTGAATGATGAAGAAGGATGAAGATCGGAGATCGATATCAGGTAACTTGGGTAAATCGCTCAACTCCGTCAACGTACTATGACACAGAATTTATTATTCTCTATAAGCACAAACGTACATGTTTTTTTAAATTTTTTTATTCTTTTTTTTGTCACTTATAAAATATCTATGTGTATCGTCATATTATGTTTCCAGTTTTTAGGAATCACTACTGGTATTATACAGGTTTACATTTTCTCGTCTGACCATATCATACCTTCTTTCCGTTTCACAACATGTCCAGATGTCATTTACGATATTAAATTACGCAAAGCAATTATAAAAACAATGTCACATTAGACATTGTGATTACTATCTTACGGGCCGCGTCCAGCCCAGGCCTATTTATAATAGCTATTAACGACCTGCCTCTGCAATTCCCCGTGCACGTAGATCCTGTCAAATTTGAAAGGAACTATCCTATCACTTACATGAAAACTGTATCTAATCAAATGACTTGAATGAAACAAGTGTGCAGAAAAAGAACTGAACATTTGTACGTATACATGACGTGGTGCAGCCTTTTGTTGAATCACACATGTTCAAAATTGAATACAAATGAAATGCAGACGTGGCGTACCTCAAAATTTCAGATCTACTGAAAATATTTATATATTATTACTAAACAAAAAGACGTATATTTATATCATACTTCGACTATTGCATGGTCGTAAGTTCAAGTCTGCCCACAAATGAACAAAAAGAACTGCGGTTATAGCTGCCTTGCTGGATAATCACAATGAATTTAGACTATCAAAGCAACGTATTCGCAGATTGATTTTTTGACATAAATTTGTGCATTTAAGGTGAAATGAAAGTCACGTGACCTCGATATGATTTACACTTGGAATTTTCAAACGCTATTTTCTCAGCCAAAACACATTCGATTGATGTGAAATTGATATCAGTGACGTAGAAAAACTGAATAAAGGGCATGACGCTCGTGGATTTTCGAAAATTGAAAGACATAATTAGAATTTTGTGTAACAATATTGTTCCGTAACCTAAAGAGGTGCTGCCCCTCGTGGAAAGAGGCAGCACTTCCTTGGATTACAGAACAATATTGTTAAAAAAAACTGTAATTACTTCTCGATTTTCGAAAATCCACGAGCGTCATGCCCTTCATTGAGTTTTTCTACGTCACTGACATCAATTTCACATCAATCGAATGTGTTCTCGCTGAGAATATAGCGTTTGAAAATTCCAAGTGTAAACCATATCGAGGTCACGTGACTTTCATTTCACCTTAACTGCAGTGTGTTCAAAGTTGAAGTTGGTAAAAATGTCACATATACGAGATTGAATAGATATTCTCTCTAGAGGTCTAGATCTGGGTGAAGGGATTTTCTTTTTCTGTGAAACACTAAACAAGCATGAAGAGGGCACGGAAGACTTTTTGAGACCGCAGCGACAAAGTAAGCCAGTGTTCCATTGAGTAGTGGACAGCAATACTCATGGGTCAGTTTCAAAGTTGAACACACTACCAATCTACCTTTCAGGCTAAGGAATGCATTAAATGCTACAGACATTTGAAATTCGTATTCAGTAGATTCCTAAAAATACTTAAGAGTCCTAAAGTCCACAGTACTTATGGCAAACAAGTTTATTGTTAGATGAAGAGAAATGAAACGTACCTGAGTTGGAAAACTATAAAGGAAGATGTTTTGTACTTTTCATTCCTCGGATATCAGAGTACGGATTGAGCACAGTAGGTTTATACGTGATTATTAACTATTTTCTTTCTCTTATTTTCAAATCGCGTAAAATTACCTCCTTATTCGTCATAAGGATTTGATTCAACTTCAATTTCTTGAATATACAGAATCTATCTGTAATATTATACCGATACACATTGCCCTTCATCACTAATCGAAGGCAAACTTAAATGAGAAATTATATTATCACAAGTATAAAAAGTAAACTTTCGATTTCAAGCAACAAAACCTATTCTCAATAGGTTGATAAATTTTACAAAATATTATGCAATTATTATACATTGACGAAGTTTCATTAATTTTGATTCGTAAAAAAAGGTGATACGAACAAAATGAAATTAATATAATAGGCCAACACGTATTACTTATCCGAGCACCAAAATGGTATCATAGTAAGCGGCACTTTTATTTCACGTAATCATTCCGTTTATTCATTTACCGCCTTCCCTAACGATTTGCCATTTGTGTGCCCGAGCGTAGCTCTCGAGTGATAAAATGTAATCAATTAAACCTTTCATTCATTTGAATCGCTATATACTGATTGGAGCATGTAATGGGAATCAAGACTGCAGTTCATCTACTAATGCTAAAAGTTTGAATACCTACATGAAATTTTAACTTACATACCATCATTTCTGAATACGTGTAAGAATGTATCAATTTGCGTTTGCTTAATGAGCCCTAATGAGAGCAAATTTTCGGGTAAATAATAATAAAAGACCACAGATTCATTGATCAGACATATTTACACGTGAAACGAAGCGAACAATATCTGCCTTTACATTTTACCACCTTCAAGCTACCATTTATTGGACCACCACCCTTCGATCTTCATTCGTTTTAGAAGAGGAAGAGTGTGGTCTGCCTTGCTTGCTACTTAGTCGCTTCTGGTGGACAATCGGGCTGGTTATTAGGGTGAGCAGCAGTGAACGCTGGATGATTTTCCAGGTGACGATCTACCCTCAGAATAGTGGGGAAAGGTCTCAAGTCGACGTGAAACCTCCTGGCGCTGAATATTTGTGGAACTAAACAGCAGTCAGCCAGTGTGATATCGTCACCTACGCAATATTTACCAGCGCTCGACGAGAGGAGTTTTTCCACAGCTGAAACATTAATTGTTTTGCATTTTCTCAATAGAACAAACTCTCTCTCAAAGTGAAAGGAAATCTGCCTATTTTCTTCGATTTTGTTACTTTATAATTTATACCTGTGAAACCGCGAGTGATCCAATGCTGTGCCCATTCTTTCTTGCGTTCTTCACCGACATAGATCAACACCACCAAATTTTGTAGCGGTTGAATGCCACTGGCAATAACATCGCATATTTCTCTGACTCTGGCCCTTTTGACCGGATCTGCAGGCATTAATGGTCGATGCGGCCTCGTCTCCTCCAGGTACTGTAGAATGTTTAACTGCAAAATGATTTCTTTGTTACATCCAATATCTACATATACCTGTGTGAAAA
The DNA here is from genome assembly GCA_018420115.1 of Euura saliciscinereae. Lineage (NCBI taxonomy): Eukaryota > Metazoa > Arthropoda > Insecta > Hymenoptera > Tenthredinidae > Euura > Euura saliciscinereae. Next base: position 17,572 of record JAFFZH010010479.1, on the reverse strand, counting down.
TCTATATTCCGTTAGTGTCAACGATCATTAAGCATCTGTTTCAGAATATTTGATTACGACATTTAAAAAACCAGGCTTGCTTGAGTTTTGGATATTCAAGGGAAACCAGAGACCCTTGACTTTTGAAGATCCGTCACCGATACGAAGGAATGCCATGAACAAGTTCCGGAATAGATAGATTCACGGCTGTATATTGGTAGGAATTGAGATAGGCAAGCCGCTTTTCTCCCACAGTAACGTAACTTAATCCAATATATGGGAGTAACTAATGAGGAAAATAGCCTTTATACGACCTTCAGCCAAAATTCTATGGAATGCTAACGAGGTTCTTCCATAGTTGTGGGAAATACTTGCTTCTTGAAATGTCATATTTAATTTCGATGCTACTGGGAGCAGACAACCTTGGGCAGTAACGAGACCGTTGCTCTTTACTATTTCAAATATCCCCGATGCCTCGAATTCTTATACTCACAGATTCAATCAACGTGTGATTGTCAATATGGAGCGCAGGCACTTGTTCCATTGGGTTGACCTCACGAAATTCATTGCAGTGCTGCTCCCCGCCGCCCTTGACCAGACTCACCGGCTTTATTTCATATGGTATTTCCTTCAGATTAAGAGCTGTTGGAATACAAAGGTAAACTCAATTGCTTCACTGTGAACATAATTCGCCAACTACAGTAACACAAAGGTGAAGAACGAACACGTTTCTATCAGTCTTCAGGATTTTGGATAACATTTGATATTGGATAGCGTCGGACCTGATGTATGAAACTTGACCGCAGGTATTGGTTAAACGAGTGTGTACTTACCAATTCTGACCCTCCAGGAACAAGAACTCCGCCAGTAAGAGTAAAGAATTGGCTGTAACAAGTGAGAATGTAAAAAAAAATTAACATAGGTAGGAATAAATAATCGGGGTGATTTGTTTAGTGACGAAATGAAAAATTCTCGATGTTAGTGTGATAATATATTTCAAGTTATGATGAAGGTTGGAAAAACCGGATTCTCCGTTATCCGAGGTAAACAAGTGCACGAGTATTGATTCGAGAATCTCGATGAAATAGAGATTGAAGAAACGATAATGAATGCGGAAATTGACGCTCGTGGCGATTGACAAGTGGATGACGAATAAACGAAGGGGTTGATTGTGGCGATTATAAAGAACACGTTTGCCGATTACACTTGCGAATTATCCTCACCTTTCCCATTACGGACATCTTGAAGATTTTGCCACTACCGTGGCTCTTCCTGCCTAATAGAGCCGGTAATCAAGTCGCGAATATCCGATTAAACAAGAAAATATCTGAATCCGTTCGACGCGCGAAATCGCTTCTCCTTTTATTCGATTGCCAACCCCCCTCTGTTCTTCTCCCAATGCGATGCGATTTCGCTATGAGGCTTTCTCCGAGCCAATCAAAGTACGGATTCGAAGAGAAAACAGGGACGAACGCGGTCCGTCGCGGGCCTTGCGTCACACGCATGTAAACGCTTCTAGCTTTGCGGTCGGTACGGAGGAAACAATCCCCAAAATTATCTACATCTTTCTTCCAATCATATTACACCTTGGACTGGTATCGGAACTTAGAACACGTGTCATGTGTCTTCTGTTCTTCTAGAGTAACCTAACGATGTTTTTTGAACAGGTCAGTACTTCGAAGAGACTAGTATCGCTTGATATCTTTCTATCTCAACGAAGTACAACTAACGTTTTTTTTCTCAAACCACTCGACGTCTCATTTTCTTTGGGGAACAATTCTTCATCTTGTGAACTATAGAGACTAGAGGAAAGGAGACCGAGCTTGGTCCGCCCCACTCCTACGAAAACGTGCTCGTTTTCTGCGCTCTAAATGTGTTATACTTATAATAAGAATTAAGATCTCCGGATCGACGCGCCCTTGGCGGAGTTGAATGAAGCTTCGTGTGCCAAAGATTATTATACAAACTTTGGCAACTCAGGCTGCCGGTAGAGGCGCCTCGGACAGCAGATCTTAATATATATATGTATATTGTAGCGCGTAAAGTCGGAACGTTCCTCGATACACGGAGCACGGTCGCCTTCCCTCTAGTCTCCATATTCTGAACCTAAGAATCTGATAGAGAATAATGATGCAAGAAATTATGGTCAATTTTCCGATTTCCAGAACACAAATTGTTCACTCATTTTCAGAGAAAAGTTTTTACAAAGGGAATTTTTTTATGAGTAATGTATGTTGTATGCTTGGTGTGGCTCGGGCAGATACGGCACTGGCTGCAGCGCTGTACGGCAGCCACACCAAACATTCTGGCGCAAGTAAGCAAGTTACATGCATAATGGCGGCCCGGTAACAGACGAAGCAGACGGCGATACGCGAACAAATAATTAACTTTCGTTGTCAATGATTTTTTGAATACTCAAAGATTTCAGGTAAATAGTGTTATAGCTGGTCAATAAATTTAGACGAAGACCGATGTTATGTTATATCCGTATGTCTTCACACCTCGATAACATCTTATCTTCACGACTATCATTACTACATCCTGTTTTACCAGCTAAGCGTTGCAATAATTCCATGTTGATTCATGTATGTATTTCTGATAAAACCGAGAATGAATCAATCGTAAATGATTACGTGATTGTTCACATTGTTTACTTTCCGATATGCATCAGTTGTTCAATTGAATCCTTGTGGATGTTTTAAGTTATGCAAGCACCATAACAAGACGACTTTGGGTCACGATGTGGGAATGAAATTCAAATCCCATCAGCTGATGCTTGGATCACAGTTAGATTATCAAGTTCTGACTCTGTTGGACATTTTTTGCAGACAAGGTCGTAACATTTTTAACACATTTCAGGATGTGGGAGATTCAGTGGCTGAGAAGGCTTATCAGAAGAAACACACGAAAGATACCCGTGGAAAAAGCGGTGAACTGGAAACAGCGTCTCTCGGTAATGTACATGATTCTGGCGTGGAATGCCTTTGGCTGGGTTGGATACATGTGTTACACAGGAAAAACGGATTGGATGAGAGCGGGGGGCTTCGTCGCTGACGTGGATGTACCACCAGGTAATGAATGCAACTTTCAAATCGTTGCCGGTAAAACGATTGTTTGTAATCAAATTTGTTTTGTCCATTTTAGCTAGGAGCTGGGCACATCTTCTCGGAGTTAAAAATGCTCAGGTGTACAGAGTGTCTGGTCTGAAACTGGTGGGATCTTATGAAATAAGAGAGGATGACGGATATGACTATGAGAATTTAGAGAATAACTTCAAACAGAGCACCGACGATGAAGTAGAGGAAACTGAGAAAGAGTAATCACATGTAACTCGTGATTGGGTAATACTTCGGTTCTTACATTGTAAAATAGTCATAATAAAATACATTACTTCACAAATAATTATACGAAAAGTAGCGCCTAGTCTTGGTTCATCTCCACCGAGCATCGAAAACACAACTACTTATATACAACAATATCTGAGGAACATCATGTTTCAGTCAGCCACAGACATAAGTCAACTTTTACTACACAACTTCTGTAAGATCTTACGGAAGGGATCTACGCAGAGCAACTGCTCCTGAAGTTGATCCTTCGGATTCGGGGTTCAGCTCCTTCAATCTCTGCTCCATTTCGCACAATAAGGCCGATCTGAAAATATAAATTTTGAAAAATGTACAAGATTCAACAAATTGTGAATGCGGGAGCAAAGTATTTTTACCTGTACTCTTCGTACCGCATCACAACTTCCTCTAGTTCTTGTTTATACAGTCTGGTAAGCATCGCGTTGAAACAGTCCAATTCCGGGAGACGGAAAAGCTCCCATCGTAGCTTTCGATCCAGAGCAACAGATGCTCTACTGTAAACATAGAGCCAGTGCGGAATCTCTTCGTTGAGGTAAGGATTCGCCGGTACTAAGACACTGTGGGAATGAAAATGTGTGTGTCTTGGAGGTGAGACGACACGAAGTGCTTGCATTTCCAGGGGATAGCACGGATGTTCGTATTGCGCTTGTCGCGTGATGTGGCTAAAAGACACAGGGTGGTAAAAAAATGTCCATGCTTTCAGACGATCAAAAATTGGAAAACGCCGAAGAGCTTACTTCACGTAATATACTCCGTACTCTGGAGATTCTATCCTTTCCCAGCCTGTTGGCAGTCCCTCTTTCTCCAGCGGATGAGACCAGTGCGTGGTTTTAGTATTGTGATCGATATAGTATTTTCTACCACGCAAAGTGAAGTCGACAGACCAGCCAGGTGGGAGCGGCAGTTCTTCCGGCTGTTCCCCTCGTGAGCTAGACCTCTCCGATTGGCTCCGACTGTATCTCAAAAGATTTCTCAACTTGAAGTACTTGGCGCAAAGAGAATTTCATTTTAGTGGAAAAAGAAAAACTTACTACCGAATTTACAAAATGATTTTAGTACAGTATAAAATTATGGCACCAAATTATTCTACCCAAAGTTTTGACGATACGGAGTTTGATTGTAATCCTCGTATCCTAGATCAATGTCAGAGGTCAGATAAGGCAGTTGCGGTGTTTGAATCCTATCCAAATGATACTCAGAGCCAGCATACTGGTTGACATAGGTGTGCGATATAGCTGGTGAAAGTCCTGGATGATACATCGGAGTCGGTGTACGTGAGGTTGTTCCGTCGCTGGAGCCAGAAGTAACCGAAAGGCTGGCAAACCTATCAACAGAGAGAATAAGTTCTCGTGTGTTCTTACAAGAATGAGCACGCGACGAGACAACTCGCTTTAAATGTATTGCGACTGGATTTCAAAACTCATCACTGTAGATCTCCTGCATTAGAGCAAGCTCACCTTTGAGCTATATCTGGGACTGAGCTGTTGGGTGTATACTTTCCCTCGTGGCTACCTAAGCCAACTGCACTCATGGTTGTTTTAGTATTGCCAAATTTCTGCACCATACTTGGCTGTTGGACGACGGGCTGCAAGTAAGGTGTATCTTTACATACATCTGAATCATTGTAAATTCCACTGAATTATGATACGACTAAGAAATGGAACAAAATGGGACATTGCTAATCAAGAGTTCTACCGAAAATTATCGTGATCACTGCCATGATGTTGATAACGTAAACGGTCCCTTACCATAGACGGCGGTATCGACGACTGGTTGCGTCTTCTTGTTCTTCTGGTTGGTTCGGTAGTCCACACATTGATTACTGAACAATAGAATTGGCTGATGTAAATCCATAATAAAGACAGTACACGAAAGATGGAAATATGATCTCTGATAAACATTGGTTGATCGCATTGCTAGATACTCACTAGGCATTTCTGGGGGCGTTTCTTTTTTCACATATTTCCCCACAACGCCTTCTTTGATCGTTCGTAAATCTTTGTTCTTACGTGAAAGCATTTTGAGTATTTATATTTACTGATTAGGTGATCTGACACTTGAAGGAATTTTACATTGACAGACTATGATTCCTCAGATGTGTCATTCCTCTATTAGTTTTACCGTGTATGCTCGGTATGCTTGAATTCTTCAGCATTTTATTTATCGTTACCGTATTTACAACATCAACAGTAATACTAGGGATTCAGTAAATTATACTCAGCAAATTATACATTATTCTTTTCACTTTGTATGTCAAAATCTCGACTGACATCCATCTTTGCAACGGCGCCATCTTGCATCGCTTGATACACTAATCTGTTGCGTAGTGCGTACTATATTCAAATACTCGATTTTTGTCATTGTACCTATTCAGATTTCGCCAAAGTATAGAATAGAAAAGAACTGACTCATACTCGTATACCGCTGTTCTGAGAATTTGCATGTTGATTACATACATTCTTAAATGACCGAAAATTGCACGACAATCATTAGACATGGGTGGAACGAAACGATTATACGTAGGTTCTTTCTCGAACTTAGGGATATAAGTAAACCTTCTCATTTTGTTCGACATCATATTAGTAAACCAATAATAATAATAATAATAGATTTTGGAGTTCATCGGTCAAGTCGCAACAAGTTTATTTGTTTGCAACATGTTGAAAAAAATTTAACAACAAGAAAATTGTTTTTAAACAAATGCAGACGTTAAGTTTGCCGCACTCAAATTCATGATGCATCAGCAGTTTGAACTGTCAGCTAAATTCTCACGTGATTCTGCATGTAAACGAAACAGCAATAACCGAATAAACATGAAGCTATGGATGACTTTTGTAATTTTATCGCAGGATGGGGTGCTGGTGAATAACTAAACATTCTTTTTAATAAAAACATTACGCACTGTGTCCTCATGTAATTTTCACGAAAAGCTTCGATGTACACGTGATGAAATTTTGTAGGAATGATTGGACTTGTGGTTGGTCATCCGATGGACACAGTCAAGACCAACCAGCAGATGATGAGCACTAAAGTATCAAACACAACGATAGCGTCAGACATAGTGAAGAAAGAAGGGGTGAGTTTCTGGATTACTTTAGTCGCATGTTCTGATGAAATTTTCATAAATTATGATGAATACGATGCAAATTTAATGTCCCACAGGTTCATGGACTCTATAAAGGGATGTTTTTCCCGCTGCTGTGTTCTGGAACTCTGAATTCCCTGTTCTTTGGAATCTATGGATATTGTTTGAGGAATTTACAGGAACTCCGAGGCCATTCTCCGGGCTCAAACCTGCCCATTACCTCAGGCTGGTACTGGGACACATTTGTGGGTGGATGCGTAGGTGGATTTGTTCAAGTTATCGTCGCCTGTCCCAGTGAGGTTGTCAAAGTTCGACTCCAATCCGGAAAAGTTATCTGATTTAATTATGTGATAAGAGTGAACGAAAACGAATTTCAACGAAAGATAATTTCGTCAGCTGAAACATCCATACTGGTCCCAATTATCAGACTCTTGTCCATGTGTTAGGAATCAGCCAATCAGCCTCCATACTTACCTTGGTTCATTCAATACACAACTTTATATGATACGTAAATAATTGTCACAATATATTTTCCACAGGAAAATACAAGCCAGGAGATCAAAACAACCCAAAAAGAAGACCACGAGCCTGGCTAACGGGTGTGGATATTTGTAAAAAAAATGGCATCAGAGCTCTGTACGTTGGACTAGTACCTATGTTGTGGAGGTCAGTTACAGAGTATCTCATGTTGCAACTGATGATGCACAAAGTACAAACTACTAATTCTCATAATCAGAGACGTGTTGGGCAGTGGGTTGTACATATGGTCGTATCAATACACACGGTTCAATTTCTACGGTCGCTTAAATTTGGATCCAGGGCCATTCGAGACACTCATGGCTGGAGGGATTGCGGGTAAGAAGGTCGATTTCTTTATGTTCGACGATTAATTCTTGATGATGCCGAAAGTGATTTGTTGACCATCGAATCACGTAGGCGTATTATCTTGGATGCCAATTGTACCCATCGACACGATCAAGTCCAGAATCCAAGCAGACGATTTGCGGAATCCGTACTACAAAGGCATGACACATTGTGGATTAGAACTTCTCAAGGAAGGTGGATTTATCAACTTCTACAAGGGCTTCCAGATGATTGCATTGCGATCTTTTATTGTTAATGCGGCTATTTTTTATGCCTACGAAAGCATGCTAGATTGCTGGAGTTACATCCGGATAAAATCTCTTGACTAATGAACGGAACCCATAATGAATAAAACCGAGTGTGATAACTGTAATGAATTGTTCGCTTTTGAAGGCAATTCTTCGCAATTTTATTTATGATTGACAAATCAAGGGGCCTGAAGTCCACCGGGATTACTCTGTGAAATTCGAGTACGAAATTCAGTACTTACCTGGCATTGTATAGGAGGTAACAACTCCGATTGCATGATAGTAAAATATTTAGGTATGTGCGAATTTAGGGTAATAATTTAAAATATTTAGGGTAATTTGATCAAGAACCTTTCAATAAAGGCAGGAGTAGACGGCTATAACAAAGAGTTAGGAGATACTTTTCGTAAGACCTGCATGGGAAGTTCGACTCCGCACTCTGTGGAGGGTGCAGGAAATGGCTGATTTACTTGCAGGCCAAAAGCAGTGCCGGAATGTGGCCATTCCCGCACTGTCTTTGGCCTGTAAGGTGATCAGCTATCTCGCACATTCTCCACAGTTCGCGAAGTCGAACTTCCCATTACAGGTGTTACAAAAAACAGGATGTGCATCTCGTGCAGGTTGGCGATTCCTAGCTCGTGTGAATGCAGACACTCGTCTTCAGCTCGTGTGGCATACCCCACACTCATCCGGAATCGCCAACTTCCCGCTCTTGATGCACAATATATTATTTTATGGACCTCAAACACAGTCAAAATTACCTACAAAGTAACCGAAGAACTGAGCTCCAACATACTTCCTGATACATAAGCAAAGTTGATCATATTCAACACGGCTTTTTTTCTATATAATTTAAGAATAACACGTTTACAAAATCTATATTGAACTCAACGGTCAGTCATTTGATTTCAAGACATGCACGTCATACACATGAATCCAACTGCAGTGAACGGTGGAAAAGATTCCTGATCAGCGCACTACTGGGTTTATATTCTACGTTTATATTCCAGCTGTGAGTTGCGAATAAAATTATCCAAGCTGCTGTCTACTCGCAATCTATGCTAGATGGCATATCAGTAGGATGTACCCATTTAGCGATGGTTTGCCTTTTTCTTGTTATTCGCAGCTAATCCATGTACGTACGTTTAAATATTAGTATATATTGAATCAAGAAATACATAAAATTTCCTTCCAAGATGTATTTTCTGAATTCAATTTATATTTGTATTTAAACAAGCAACGCGAAATAGAAAAAAAAAGTTTGAAACAAAATTTGTCTTTCAGTTTAATAAAATAAAAATGACCTATCCACAAATGAAAAAAAAAAAACTGTTCCAATTTTAACGATTTTTGTCTACATATTGACAATGGTGATCCCCTTTCTTTTTCCTTCGATGGTTTTAATGGATGGTGAAATAATTTTTTATGGGGTGGAAAATAGAAGAGAAACAAAGTGTGCCTCACGAGATGAGCAAGCAGAATATAACGCAAATAAAAAGAAATCAGTGAAGGTGAAGATGATGAATATTTTTCGAACAAGTCATTAGGGTATTCCCAGCTATTTGATGAAAACGTGAGCATGTTTCACTCTTTTATTTTCGTCTATTAATTATTATTATTATTATTATTATTGTTATGCAACGGTAAGAAATTTTCAAAAACGTTCCCACTAGTACACTTTTGCGCTGACCAGTGAGAGCACAGCTCCGAATAAATCTTATGCTTTGTATCTCTATTATTTATTATATTTATAAGCAACCATGGATATTTTGGTACAATCAATTTTTTTTTTTATTGTATATTTGTCCCTCGCTTGTTTTCATTTCTTTATTTTTTATTCATTTTTTTATTTAAAAAACAACATATATTTTTAATTTATTTTATTCTTGTTTTTCTCCGCAATGAATTTCAATATTAATATTTATTAACGTTACTTTATGCATCTGTATAATTCTAAGATTCTTTCATTCTTGAAAAAAGAGGTCGCTCGCAACAATCTGCGGGCATTACAGTCAGCGTAATAATGTTGGTATCAGTAGTAGCACATAGGACTGCTGAGCGTCACTTCATAACGACAGTATTTTATTCTTTTATGTATGTACGTGTGGTGTGAGTGTGTGAGAATTTGTCATATCATCAATATTACTATATTTTTATAATATATATTGTATTATATATATTTACCTAATTTATTATGTTTTGTTATAGTTATTGGTATTATTAATACGAATATATGATACATTTCAAACAACGCCCCTGCCGGCTGTCAGAGACGAGGATCAGAGTGAGGGGAGGAAAGGGCCAATACGAGGCACGCCGCGCTCGCCCGATCATGGACAGATGCATTATACGGGCATTTGCATTCATGAGCATGAATTTAGATATAATTTGATATATCTGTAAACCCTCGTCCCTTTAGATTCCCACCCGGATCATCTCCTCCCACTGAGCACAGCTATCCTTAATTAAGAAGGGACTAACATCCTCGTATTATGTGCTGACACAGATTACACCATACAACTTAAATCATTGCCGTAAAAAAAAAAAAAAAAAAAAAAAAAAAATCAAAAATTAATATACACAACAAATTCATTAGAAATCATCATCAACTGATCATCATGGCGCAAGGGAAAATAAAGTGTTGTTACTGCTCCTGCCGTCACCTTCCCCTGATTACACCGTTGAGGCGCAACTAAAGAAAGGAATCATATTACGTCAAAAATGCCATCGTGGGACACCTTTGTATTCACTAACAATAATTTGTTTTTTGTTTTTTTTTTATGTTGTTTTTATATCTTTTTCTTTTTTGCTTGTATTATATGGACAATCGACGTAAACTAAGGACTAACAGTTGGGCAGCATAGTATTGAGTTTCCATCTGAAAAACAACAACCAGTTCTTATTTTTGAATGAAAAATTCATCAATTCTATGATACATGTTACACGACGAATCCAGAGTAGGAAGCCGTGAGTGGAGATTGACTACCATGACAATAAAATCAGAATTAGACTCGACGTACGAGAAGCTTGGAACGGCAGAATATTATGTGCATGTGACGCTCACCAACTCAGGGGCGGGCTCGTGTGACAGGTGCAGTTGTGGCAGGAACTGGTGCGCCTGGCCCAGTGATAGTTCCACGTCGTTCCATTTCTAACTCATTCAATTTTTTCCACAACTCGTCTCTCTCTTTCTCTCTCTTTTTTTCCCTGAAAGTGAAATACGAATCATTCCTCTCCTCAGTTTAATGACTTCCATTCACCGATCAACCAAACGTGCAAGATAGTGTACAATTTTCTGTATCTTATATATTTATTAGATATTTTCTTAATCAGAAGCTCACTTTTGCCTTTCAGACTTATAGCTGGCTGTAAGTTCATCAAAAAGCTTGCTGTTCATCTCCATGAAGGTTTTAAGGACGTTGTAGACGAGGGCCACGATTGTCTGATTCCAGTGCTCCTTGCTGATTCTGTATAGGGCGGGGAACATGATCCCCATTATCACGTGGTTGTTTTCTTCGATTAGCGACATTATGTACTCGTTATTCCAGAAGTACAGGGCCCTCTCAGCGACCTACAGAAAATTAGTATGGTCAGAATGATCATATGCCTCATACCTTGAGTGACAACGTTGTTATCAGAAAAGTTTGCGCTTTTGCAGAGATACAATAGAAAATAACGTATTCCGAATATTCACCTGGAAATGTGGCGACGAGACACAACGTGCGATCTGTCTGAACAGCGGCTCCTGTATTTTGACGAATTGGCTAGGCTCTATAACATCGAGAATCTCCTCGATCTCGCCGAGGAACATTACTTCTTTCTGGCTGCATGTCTTAGGCCAGAACTTGAGGAGTCCACGAACAACTGGTTCTGTCAAGGTGGCATCTTTTTCCAGGAATTGTACTACACAGTAGGCCAGCTGTGCATGGTAAAGTGACAAACACTTCACTTTATGCAGTGGTAACAAGACCTGGAGGATATAAAATCACAGTTAGAATCCGTCCACCAAACATTAGCAGATTTTCTTTTTTCAACGTTGATAGTTTGATGATGAGTAACGTAAAGTTTGATTGTAACAAAATGTACCTTGACCAAAAATTGCTTGTGTTCTACTTTCAGTGGTAGAGCAAATCCGTTTATAATACTGCCCAGAATCTCCAGCAGCTCGCCGACCCCATTGAAGTGTTCCGTTTCGTAGACGAACCTAAAATGGGATAAATAATGACGTGAATTAAAGAAATGAATAATTTCTATTCGTTGCTTTGGGTGAAAGACTTGGCAGTACTTTGATTTACTATAGTTCGTAGATGTTATTTAAAACTTTAAAGATGCTCCAAGACATACCTTAAGAAAATATTGTTGATTTGTTTTCGTATGAAGGCTCGGAGGCCGAGAAACTTCCCATAAATACGATGTAGAACAGTCTTCAGAAAATCTCGTTCCCTAGGGTCCTCCGAATCGAACAAGTCCAGCAACTACACCAGAAGTCAAGAATTATATATTTCACATACTCCATCAACAGGAATAAGATAGTAGAGAGAATTTTTGTCATATTCGGATATCAAGGTCAATGCAATTGTGAAACTTGATCGTTTTACCAAGGGACCAAACCTCGCACATATCGAGCTAGATTTACCATACGGGAATGCCGAGTCGACGCCAATTATTTGCTTGACACGTTTGTGTATAGATCTTGTTTACTCTGGGCATTACAATCAGTCAGATAAGTTCTGTGAGGGACATTCGGTACACCTTTGTTTCCATTACGGGTCCCTGACTGTATATTCTAACATTATGATTATTGCAAACCAACAATGCTAATTGAAATTTGCACATATAGGCGCCTTTTACAAATATAGAGGCAAAGATCATCACGGCAATTCGCAGTATAACTTAACGTATAGAAAAATAATCACAGGAGATTACCAACCTGTAAAACAAATTTTTGGTCGATAACTTTCTTGCCGATGGTAGGCTGAAAGTCTGAGGACTCAAGAAAACGTAGAAAGAATTCGTAAACCAATTGAAGATGGGGCCAGCTTGCCTCCAAGGTCGGATCATCCTCCTCTGGATCAAAGTCTGGGTTTTCACTAGGTGGTAACGTGCGGAATAGATTCGCCGAAATCTGTTGTAACATCAAAACGATAACAGTTCATTAATTATCTTGTGATAAATCATTGTGCATAATTTTACATACTAATTTATTACAGAAATGTAATTGTATTCTCACATTGGGGAATTTCACTAGGTGAGTGTAAAATAATTGAAGCCGATAAGTTGATCGTTTCGAGATTGAGCCAAATATACCAAGATAAAAATTGACATTGACACTTCCAAACAGCGTGTAGCTTTTAGATTTTGTTAGTCTCAAGTTAGCAAAATTCTATGTCCGGTAAATTAATCTTGTAAGAACGAAGCAATCAAGTGGATTCTTACCATTTTGATTATCTCAGGGTAAACACCCTCTGTGAGAACACCCCGTCCTGCTGTGATGTATTCAACCAGTTCATTGAGGGTATTACGTTTGATTTCTTTGCCCTTTAGATCTGTCACAGGATCCATGAAGTCGAACGCGACGCAGCATTGCCTCAGTTTTCTGTGGAACAGCTCCTCCTGCTCTAATACTGAGACATCTGTAAGCAGAAATGACCAACTTCAGAAACACGTCTCACGTGAGAAGTAAAATTCAGTAATGCTTTAGTTACATGATGATTATATTCGGCAGGGAGTGTTGTCAGCGATGATAATGCTGTACCCATCAGATTAGTGTATTTGTTACTCTATAAGTAAAGGCAACCTTCCACAAGTTAGGATCAGAGTGTCAGAAGCCAGACGGTGAACACCTTTGTGTTACGTAAGATAACATTCTAAGGTTTGCAAGTGGGCAGACACACTTCCACCGGCGAAGAAACACTAGGCATTTGTTTGATGCTCAAGTGTCCAGTGTCTCGTGTTTCATGAACACTATCCCCTCATAAGTATTCCTTTATTCGGAATGCATAATTCCTTATGCCTCAAGATTGAGACACTGATAATATTAGTTCAGTTCAGCGCAGAAGATAGATTGTCAACGCAGAGATATCCCTGGATGGACTGAGGAAGGTCAAAGAGATACCTCTTTTTTTGTTTCCTCGTTTCAACTTTTTCTGCTGTGATGGAATCATTGAAAAGATGAAGAATCTTTGGTAGTGGACTATTTTCCACCTTCAGGACATTGCAGTCAAACTCAATCTTTTAGTACGATGATATGGAATAGTAAGTAAGATGTGGTCAAGAAAACGTAGTTCAATGATCGTAGTCAGTTGGAATTAGATTGTTCACCGGATCAATCGTGTGGAGCCATAGATCACAAAAAAGTGATCCCAGAGGAGCAGACAAATTTGGGTTGTTTGATTTTTGTAAGCGAGCGGTCACGCCACTGGAAGACTCGTATGGCTGCTAAGACAGGATAATCACTGTCCCTGCACAAATCTACCAATAAATATGTTGAAGTTGCTGGTTTCTAGTAGTTACATTGTTTCGTTAGTGAACATTATTTTCTCTTCGGACAAAAAACTTTATAGTATGTTGATTTTTTCAATCGTATCTTCCCCCGAGTATTCCGAACGGTACTGGATCATCGTCGATTGCTTCGTACTTCGTTTTAATAAAGTGAATTTGTTCCGACAGTATTCTCCACTATAGGCTTTCTGATGATCTTTATCAAGTAAGTATAATACTAAAAGCCCTAGCACATTGTAATGGTTACCTGCTGTTGAACAGTCATAATATTATTCATACGGTGCCATATTATACTTGCTGTATATAAATGACATTGATTACTATGCCTACTTTCTACCCTTTGAGACCTAATCCTGATTATGGGTGCTATGCTTCGATTACAGTTCATTTGCAAAGAACGAAGAGCGTTTTCATCCAGTTTCCTTTTCGATCGGAACTGTGTTTGATTGGTTGTCGTATAAACTGGTGAATGTGATCAATTTCACACGCCGGCTAGTCGCGGTTAAACCAGAGTCACTATAAACGTGGTTATTTTGGTTTTCATCTACGGGATGCGGTAACATCTTTTCGTCGAGATGGTGAAGGCGGGGACGGCGTTGAACGTGTCAGGGATACTCAGTGTTCTATCTTCTCTCTCAAACCGTCTAGACGTGTAGTTTAGGGAATTCTCAAAAAAAATATCAGCCTGTGGCTAAGCGTAGCATCGTATCTCGGAACAAATAAGACTAGGCGTTCATCTTTTTATCGAATACAAACTCCGAATACTTCATATCAACGATGAAAAGGTTTCATTTAGGATGCTGTAGCAACATCGGCAGGCACGGTTCTTCACCCGCGCAATAATTTGCGTGCAGATCTATGTGACGGGTATTTCGGTCGCCGATTATTACTTTGATGCTTTCGTTCAATTCCGCTTTCATATTGCCGTTTCGGTGTAAGTGGCACTATTCAAGATGATAATACAGATGAAAATAAAAATATGATGGTCGGTAGAGAGTGACTGCGCAACGTCCTCTCAACGACCATGTGATACGTTGAGGAGGCAAAGTTTATACGCTAAAACTCTCGCAGAAAACGTCTGCGTGTGTACGCTTTCTTTTTATCAACATCAAGTTTCGGATGAAATCGGTAGATCCCGGAAGGGTTCGTACTCCATCGTACTCTGTGCCCCTCGGTAGACTCTTACGTAAACGCTTCTGCTGCAGTCACGACCTGCGTTACAACAGATGCGCGCGCGTGTGACAGAACTTTGGCGGCTGTACAGTACACGCAGCGCTTCGACAACATTCTTTCTAACATTCAAACATGGTGATGACTCTACTGTCAATATTGACCATTTTTTTCGATTCACAAAAAAAAAGGGAAATAAATATGTGATTGTTTTGCAGGTCTTTTAATCCGGCGGCAGACTTTTTATAGAGACAGGTTAAATAGACAAGGTCGGCTCATGTATTTCCTACGGTAGGTTTCGTCAGACGTCACTTCTTGTCACAGTATTTTGTTATCGTACCTAATCATCCAAGAGTCTTAATTTCTTTCCCAACTTTCTTTTATTCAATTTTAAGGAGGTTCCGCAGCCCCTCGTTTGCGGGGCCAGGGAAAATATCTTCCTTACCGACCGTTCGTTTGACTATACAAAGTTGGTACTACTGCTACGCTCCGCGGTCGCGAAATATATACGTACAGACATAACCAACAAATCGAGTTAACGACACCAACCTCAAAGATGGACAAGTGGAAAGGCCGGTTTATAGAGAAAATTTTTTTTGTTTTCTATTGTTACTATCATACGATAGTAAGCGTTTCGTATGGCAGAAACAATAAAAACAAGATTTCAACGAGTCTTTAGATATTTCTCCGGTTACCGCGTTTAAAGATGGCGCGCTAATGCTCCGAGGCTCTGAACTAGCACTGTCGCCAACCTCATAACCTCACTCGCACGATCTGCGCTCTGCAACTTTCTATCGGTTGTTTATTAATGAAATGAACGGTGAGGTACTACTTTTTTTCGGATATTATCATCGTGAATATATTGATCTTCCATATTCTTTAACCTTTCACGGCTATCATATTCCAAACATACTTTTTTTTAGCTTCAAAGGCGCGCTCCCATAAGAGCTCATGTTAGACTCAAAATTTTCATTAATTGTTTTCAGCCAAAATCCACGGACCAAAACTTTGAAAAAATTCATAAAATCTTCTTTTGATAAGAACAATCTCGTGTAAAAATCTTATGGTCCTCTCATATTTCCTATTTCTACTGCGGAACCTCCTTAACCACGTTGTTGGAAGTAATGAAGCGCGTTTCTAGTCGGAGAAGGGGGGTCTCGGATTTTCTTCTCCGCAACGAGCCTAATTTGAGAATCACTAACCTAGATGATGATTTCCATCTTGGCAGAGGTCTGTCTTTACTCTGTAGATAGGAATGTGCCCGTAGGTAGAATGACACGGGCGTAGGTGTCGGCGAATCGACATAAATCCATGAATCACACGCTCTGACTGTACCTACGTTTACATCTGGTACACCACTATACGGCTTGATGACAAAAGTATAGTAGAAGTAACGGGGGGTTGACAAAAGTCGCCCGACGAATTTAACAATCGAATTTTTCGTTCAGACAATAGAATAGAAATGTTTAAATGCCAGTAGAGTCATTTTCATCATATGGATATACTCCATTGTTCCGTGGTTCAATAAACTTGCGACACAAATTCAATCAAGTAGATCGCCTGCAATTGCGACACCGCAATCTCAACGATTTAACGTGCATCGCGAGACTTGCCCGGAATTACGTGATCGGTCTAGCCAGACTACCTATCGAAACCAAAGAATGCACACATAGGTTTGAATCAATGTGAAATCCCAGCATATGTCCGAACTCTTGCAAAAGACAACACAGAGCCACCTGACCAAGCCAGCTTGTAAAACTTAAGCTTCAGCTTTCGTAAGATTCCGTATTATGCTCTGATCTAACGATAACATTTTTCCCGCCTCTACTGGGAGCACCATAAACTAGGTTAATCCGATGGAGAATTCCTCTCGCGCAAGGGTGACGCAGTGTTTATGCGTTTGTAGGTAATGGGGAGTTCCATATCGACCATGGTATTACACACTGTAATTACACTCGTCGAGAGAATTAAAGCATCACCCGTTTTTCCGCTGAAAAATTGGCCATATTCAAAGTGTCATAACTTCGTGTAAAATGTTCGCTGAGGGGGGGGGTCAAGAGCGTGTTTTAAAGCTTGAAGCCTCAGCTTTCAAGAACATTTTTTTAAATTTGGCCAGCGCCATTTTGTTTTCGAATTTTGACCCCGTGAAGACACTTGTGTCACTTTGTCAAGTGAAAGTGTAAAGTTTGAGGTCATGTACGGGGAGGAGGAATTTTGTGACCGAAATTCGAAATCGGCCATCTTGTAGGCGCAGGTTTTCTCTGTAAAATGCTTTTTTGATATCCAGGCTAGGATTTTTTTTCGCAAAGTTAATCAACTTTCCAACAAAAAACGTCAAAAAAACTTTGAGCGGCCATTAA
>JAFFZH010010478.1:110159-141494 GCA_018420115.1 Euura saliciscinereae | reverse complement strand
AAAAAAAAAAACAGCCCGAGTATAACCGCGTCAGCAAGGAATTATAATTCGATGACACGGTGGTTGCAGAACCGCAAAACTCTTTTCAGTCGCGTTTTAGCACGTCACGTGTGTATCGGCGGCGCCAAGAATTCGTTTTGTAAATAGAAGAAGAAGAGGAAAAAAAATTGTGTAAAATTTTTTCATTTTTAAATCATTCAAATCTTTTCTATATACTCGAGAGAAGAGGTGCGATTACAGCTAATGATTATTAATCACATGCAAATTATACAGGAAACGTTGAAACTGTGAAAATAAAAATAAAAAAATCGCGTATGACAAATTTTACGCACTTTGAATCGGATTAAAATAATTAATTGAATTTAGGTGTATTTTCGAGAAACGATACGACAGAAGTTTTGGAAACTATCGGAGCTTCTCTATGTGTGTATACAGTGACTATAAACAATTTTTTCATATTATAAAAATCACCGCACGTTACTCTTCGTATAAGGAGAACATATATTTAAAAAACTTAACGTAAATGAGCAAGAAAATATTAAAAAGAGACAATTTCGTGTCAAATACTTTCTTGCTTATGATCATTAACGCTCCGAGTTTATGAAACTAGTCGAGGACCACCCGCGCTGTTCGGTCTGAGGTTCTCAATCCAACGGAAATTCCCACAGCTGATGATTAAATTGATGAAAATTACTTCGTCCTCGATTTAAGGGGGGAGGGGGGTCTATAATTTTTGCAGAGGTAAGACGCAGATTAAAAAAAAAGAAGCTAAACTGACAATGAATGGAATTTTTTTATTCAACGAGTCATCCTCGACGATGACCACCGATGCAAACATGTCATCGTTGATTATAACCCAAAGTTTCGCGTCATTCTTGATGAAAATTGAGACACACATAACCAAACTCAATGAATTATACATGGCAAAAAAATAAATAAAAAAATAAATAAACATCCACAAATATAAGTTTCGACCAAAAATAATTTGCATCCCAGTCTCAGCTGGCTACTGACTGTTCTTCTCGCATCGCCCACACGGTTAGAAAAAAAGTGTTAAATTCAACATTTTTCGCGTGTCCCAGCAGGTCCACTATAAAAAATATGTTAATCTGATACAAAGCGTTAATGTCAAGCGTTGACACAACGAAATGGTTGAAAAATTAACACAAATTCAACATATTGTTTTGTAACTTCAACACATTTTTGAGTCGATTGAACAGAACATATTTTTGAAGTGCATGTTATTTCAACATTCAATATGCGCGGAAAATTCACGAGTAAATGGCTGAAACTAAAATTGAAATAAAAAAAAAAGATTATTTTCGATGCTTACATTGTTACATACTACTAGTATAGACTATTTCAACGCATATTCAAACATACATGTAAAGAAAAACGCATTTCAAGTTCGCAGTGATATGATTCCTAATCCTAGCCGGGGTTTGAACCGGGACGCTCACCGGTGTTCGCATTACGAGTCGCACGCCTTAACCACTACGCTATACCATCGCTTAATGAAAGATGTAACTTTTTTCTTTATATTGTTTCTGCAGACGCACTGATGAAATTGAGTTAGCGTAGCACATTTTTCACTGATTTTCGCCGAAAATCGGATTGTCGAGTTGGGAAGACCGTACACGACACGTAGTAACAAGCTAAATCCGATGACCGTGGCCATTTTTGTTCGATTATCATTTTAACATTTTTTAATAGTACATTTTCACATAAAATGGTGTGTTGTGTTGGCGAAACAACACAAATTCAACATTTTTTATATGCATCAAGAAACGAACGAGATTTTTGTGTTAAAATGAGCGGCTTTTGTGTTACGTTTCGAGTTAACACTTTTTGATGCATTGACATAATGAGCGAATGTTGGAATGACTCAAAAGAATTGTTAAACTTCACACAAAAATTTTAACACGCAAAAAATTTAACATTTACACAGATTATTTCCAACCGTGCACGCGTGTAAACTAGAGGTAGAAACTCTTTTTCTTCTATTTTCTGTTTTTTTGTGGTTAAGAAACACAGAGCCTACTAGCTTCGAGCTATGAGAAGGGAAAATAATTACAATAATTGAAATAGCGATAACAAACAACAACAAAAAAAAACGGTTGATAAATTGTAAATTATTACGCCTGAAATAATTATAACCTCGAATTACGTCAATAAACAACAACTTATTCGAAATACACGTGACAAATATTTTCAACCAATTTCAACCACGCTTTCGAATAGATGTAAAAAATTCTCCAATCCCAACCCCAATCACATCACAACAGTTTTGGTATTATTTCATAATCATTTCATTCTGATAACAGCTAGTATCGATAAAGACAAGGAAAAATGAAACTAATTAGGTACTTATTCGCATGTACCTATATATATATGAGACCGAGGGGTTTGATTGTTTTGTTTGATTTCCACAGAATGCGATAGAAAAATAAAATAAAAATTAATGAAAAAACGTGAAGAAGCCAAAAAGAAAACATAACGTATAGCGACTAATTCCTCGACGACTTTGATCGATATCGCATTAATTGCATACCTCGCTGGTTGAGTTACGGTTGGTTTCTGGCTAATGCATCAGGAATGCAGAATCGAAAGCGCCATCGCATAACACAAGTTTATATGTATATATGTATAATAAAGAGCCGATAAAAATTTCTCAAATTTTTTTTCATTCGCTTTATCGAATCTAAAAACGAAAGGGTGGTGGGGGGAACTGAATTCTCATAAGAACAGAGAATGATACCTCGGTACATAGCGGGTTTCGAAGGTTGCGTTGAACGAGGAGCGAGATCGCTGCCCCCAAGAGCACACACAGACGTAATTCTTTGCTCAAGAAGAAGAAGAAGGAGGCCGGGTTTGAGAGGAGAGAGAGAGTAAAAAAGTGAAAAATAAATACGAGAGTAAAGAAGGAGAAATATTGAAAAAAAAAAAACATTTTCAGAGAGTAGAGTATATAAAGTACCGCGCGCGGTGCAAGACGACTGTACCTCCGTGAAAGAGGTAAGAGCAAGACAAAATTGTAAAAAAAAAAAGGGGAGTAGAAGAAGTTGAGACAAAAAAAAATGAAGAAGAAGAAAATAAAAAATATGAACGTGATGGCAGGGAAAAGAGGTGGGCGGGTACCGGTGAGCAGTCAAAACAAATAACTACGGACGTTTCAATCCCGGTATGGTGTAAGATACGGGCAGGGTTTAGTTTTTAGTGAGAGAAACAGACATGGTGTAGGTATACATACAGAAGAGAAAACTGTACACCGGAAGATTTTTTTTTCTTTTTCAAGAAGTCGATGAACGAGTCACTACAGCCGCAAGCGCATAAAAGAAGATCTTCAAAAAAACTCCGAAAACTTACTAATTGTTATAAATTACACGACTAGCATGTGGCGTTTAGGGGTGTAATTGATTGCGGCGAAACCCGTAAGTGAAAAGTGAAAAGCGAGAGGCGAGATAGAGACTCCGAAGGTATAAATTATAATTGAATTAGCTTGAGATCTTAATTAGTTTGGCCCGTTGCGCGTTGCGCTGTAAACACGCGTGTATATATATATATATATGTGTATGCTTGTAAGCCCATTGCTGTTTGGTACCGCACCAAACAGGAGGGGGAATCCCATAACGTGAAACGTCGCGGCTCGGCCGCAGAGCTCAAAGATACGAGCATAACTCCTATTTCGTGAGGCGTCTGCGTTAACCTCCCGCAAGGTAATTTACAACGGGGGCGTCGCCGTTTCGTGTCTTATCCGTCTGTTAGAACATCGCGTTTCAAAGTTTCTACTCTCTCTCTAACAATAACGATTCAATCGATAATTCGAGATATCGGGAACCAACGTCACGGGTTACACCGGAATCCCGACAACCCAGACCCACCATCGAATCATTGGAACAAAGTTTGTGAGGTGTATTGAAAAGAACATTAGCATTAGCATTCCGTTCACATGTTTGCAGAATCGTTTAGAACACACTTTCAGAGTCTGAGAGCATGTTTGTTTATTCATTTATTTACTTATTCGGTTATTTATTTATAGAACTGTCCAAAGTCCACTCCAAAGTCTGTTGAGATTAGATCATCCCGGTTAAGGAGGCCAGAAAAAATTGACTTTCTTAAAAATCATTTGTCGTAAGGTTGATTCGATTGCGTCTCTCGACGTCTGATTTACTTCATTTACTTCATTTACAAGTAATCGAGAACCGTTGCAAATCTCAACCCACAATTTTCCAAGGCTGTTCTCCTCCATCGAACACTGCATCTAGGATTAGATTCGCGAGATAAACGTAACACGATACGCGTGTTTGTCGCGTATAATACCTGCGGTGGATCGGATGAGCGAACTACAAACCGGAAGACCTTGAGACACTACTAGGCTTTGACAGTGTAGCATTAGAACGAAAGCTGGTGCAATTGCCAATCGTCCTTTGTCACACAGTGCGTAAAAAATGAAGAAAATTGTGAACTGCGCATGCGCTAACCTAACCTCAAAATCAGTTTTCGTCCAGTTCTGAAGTGATTTCATGACTCCTGTATGTGAATATAAAACTTCCAACACATTGTTGGAGGTTCACAGAAACATATTTTACAATATAATTGGTATATTCGAACGAATCTCCATTTCAGAAGCGTGTACGAGAAGACGAGATGTGAGGGTTGGGTGGAATGTGTGCGTCGTTACCCTCTCTACGAGTACATTACCTTGTTTGAGGAGCACTCAGAAGTCAACGGAGTTTACGAGAGAATGTGGCTCTTACCGATGCCGAATCGGCGTCAAAAAGAAAAAAAAAAACGAACCGACGGTTTAAATTCTATCAAAAATGACCTGCTTGTCGGAATGTGAATTATTCACAATCGCCACACCAATCGACCAGTCGTCGGAATATTATCGTGATGGATGTCTCGCAAGGAACCGATAAGAAGCCGGCAATCAATACAACACGATCGTATGACTGAAGAAAAAAACTCATTCATTAATTTTTACCAACGGAAACTACCTTCCTCCTTATTCTCTTTGTTTCTAGATGAGATATCTTCGTTAATTCATGCAGAAAGTGCGCAGGAAGCAGATCAGCTTCTGTGGTTTCAATGAGGGCAATTTTTCATAACGGAGAAGAATTAATGCTTTTTTCACACTCATCCTGAAGAATGAAGCGGCTCAAAATAAACCCTAAGCCTTGACGTCCCACACAAAACTTATCTTGTGGGTTGTATTGTTGCATTAGCCTACACCGAAAATGCTACATATAATACATATACTAGGGGCTCCGCCCCTGCGCGCTTCGCGCGCCCACCCCGGTCGGCGCTTTGCGCCTCCGGCACTCGTGCCTCGCTGTTCGGCGCTACGCGCCTCAAAAATTGGTTTCACACCTTTTCATACCCTTAGGAGTCGAATTTAAAAAAACGCTTAAACTACTTTCTAGGTATTTGAATGAGTAATAATTTGAAGCCAAAAAGGAAGTCAATATCTCATCGGGCCGA
This sequence comes from Euura saliciscinereae, assembly GCA_018420115.1. Lineage (NCBI taxonomy): Eukaryota > Metazoa > Arthropoda > Insecta > Hymenoptera > Tenthredinidae > Euura > Euura saliciscinereae. The sequence goes on along the minus strand of JAFFZH010010478.1, from coordinate 136,013 downwards.
GGAGATATCCATGAATCCGCGAAAAAATGTTTTACCCCTTTTATTCTCCTTGTGGGGCGAATTTCGAAAAATCGCTTCTTAGTGGGTGTTTACGAAGGGAAGGGAACATGTTGCCCAAATTTCAAGTTTCTAGGTCAAGGGGTTCGGCTGGGCGTTGATGCCACTTGTTCCTTTATAGATCATATAGATTATAGATATAGATTGTATCCATACTTTCTCCTGGTTTATTGCGTAGCAACGCGAATCTTCGAATAATCATCCGTCGATGAGAAGAAGAAAAAAAATCCTGTCATACCAAATCTGACGGAGTAAATAATGAATTGAGATACAGAGGGTTTTGATTTATCATATAAGCCATTGCTATCAAAATCTAAAAGGAGCATTGATTACTAATTAGTGGATTTGATCTTGAGTGACGGTGTTCTATCTCTTGATTCTATCCTTTTGTTGCTTCGTATTTCTAACGATTATATAGACACTGCATTCTCCGTTGGTAGACTCTACTATTCGGACAGACTCATAGATGCTGTGAGACAGCAGCGGCATAAAACCAGCGTTCATTCATCATTCTCTTTAAGCCCGGTTAAATACGTCACTCATGCCGAAAGTGACAACGCCGCGCGATTATCACTTGACGATAGAGACAGCTGACAATTATACCTCTATTAGCCTACCCGCTAGGTATAACCGAGTGTACATGAAGATATCATATACCCAATTATTAGCCAACGATGATGACCGAAAGATTTCTGACAGACTATTTTTCTACTTTAATCAATTTCAAACTTCGTTTCTCTGTTTTCAGATTAAAATGGAAATTACTGTGTTCACCCCGAAGATGAAAAGTCGAATCTTCACGTTCTGAGGTCCAGAGAATCACCTACGACTGTTTTGAGTATGACGTCTTAATTTAACTTAGCATTGATTAGATTTTGGCTTCGATCGGTTCAGAACTTTTCGAATTATTTGAATAACACAATTTAAAAAAAAAAAATGACGTTGTCTTGAGGATTCAGTAACTGACCACGAACCTGAAGTCAATTTTGCAAAATTTAAATTTGGCGAATTTAATATGCTGTAAAAAATAAAAAAAAAAAAAACCTTCAGATTCTGATGAAAATTCGGTACTCGACGGTTTTCGGGTTACTAATCATCAATTTTAATTCAAATTTGCAAAATTAAAGATGGCGAATCAAATTTGCTGGGAGAAACACTTTAAAACATTCTAAATCTTGTAAAAATTGATACTCGAAGGTTTTTCGAACCGCTGATGAAGAATCAGAGATCAGATTTGCAAAATTCAAAATATCTGGAATCAAAATAAATCGCGAAAAGTTCAAAGGCTTCTTTTTTTTCTCTCGTTTCTTCGCCCATTCGAGAATTACGAGAATAACACCGTCCGATAAGAACTAATATTATATTATCGATATCGACAGATTAGATAAACATCAGTCCTGTTCTTACCCCGTGGGGAACAACGTAACGGCGCCAACCGATTATCTCTGCTAGCGGAAACAAAAAATTACTGCACTCGTTTGGCCTATATAATAGACGACGAGGTAACTATAGTCTCTTATCTCGTCTAATCGTGTCTATTGTAGAACTACTGGAAATCAGTCAATCGCTATATTCAATCGTTTCATTTATTTAGATTTTTATCGTAACGACGCGAATGTGCATCCGGTGGTGTCGAAGATATTTAGTGTAATCGTGTAAAGACCCGAGGCTGATGTATCGAGGATGAAATTGAAACGATGTTCCACTTCTCTTTTTTTCCAGAGGAATATAAATTGCAAGCATGTTAGAGAAGAGCTCATTCGATCAATGATCAGATACTTTTATTTCTGTATTCCAACGACAATCACGACACCACAGGACAGCAGCTAATTTCACCGATGTTACGTTATACACACATCCTACTGCGAAAATTGAGCAAGTGATCAATTAATCGAAACGTCAGAGTTCTCTACGTCTGATCTGAACGCGGCACGCGATATATATTTTATATCGTGGACAAATCCTGTTTCGAAAAATTATTGAATGACAGTTTTGACAACTGGCGACTACGGAACTGATCGATTACAGACCTACCTTTCAGAGACAGATTACACAGGGCTGAGAATGAATCAATATCCTATATTGTTTTTCACCAAACTAATAATATCTGGGTTGCAAACCTCGAAAATTCAATCCTCGATCCTCCTTCTTTGACAAAGACAGAAAAAATAAAACGCCTTTTTGATACAATCAAGTGACGTCACAAAATAAGGTCGAGGCGAAAAAAACACGCGTTCATCATCGAGTGTGGCAATGTTCCGAGTGAGACTAATTAATCATTTCAAAAGAGCACATTTATGGTTACGGATGGTATAAACAACGATGATCAATCAAGCTAATATTATCATCTGAGAGCTCTTATCGTCTTATACTACATTAAATAGCTAACATAGTAGCACAGATCGGAGTTCGGATAACTTTATAAATTTCGGTTAAAAATAATATTAAATCTAATGATAGCCGCGGTCGCCGAGGTAAAAGGAATATAAAAAACGCAGGACGGATCCCAATCTGCAGTGAGAGGCTTAGCCCGGAGGCAGGCGGCTCCCAAAGTGATTGTAATTACCAGACAAATTTTCTGCTGATCACACTTTGCATAACTTAAAGAGCGATATTTATGTCAAAATTATGGATTGGAATGTTAATGCCGTCTCAACTCGGTCTAAACGTATTTCGCAATATATTTCTCACTTCGTAGCAGCTCCGAACTTTTTCCCAAAACCAGAAATAAAAAGTCTATTCTGTTTTACAATTTCATACGAAAAAAAAAACAGAATTATAACTTGAGCTGAGAACAGTTTTTACTACCACGTATGAAAAATTGTCGTGTAATTCAGTAGCGTAATACATATATATAAAAAATAATACTAATATTAAAACGAGAAGGGTCGTTTCCTTGCGGTATGACCCAGATTGGCGCAATAAACAGAGTCCAGCCATAACATCCCGAGTGAGTTAAAAGTTTCACAGAAGTCATATCACTGCAATGGTTGGAAACCCCCTAGCGTGTATTTGTTACGGTGTAACTGTACCTGACAATTAATGGTGGATGGGTAGATCATAGATTATATACGCGGGTGTGGAAGCATTCGTCAACCACCCATATCAATCAAGATGACGAGTGTTTAGAATTTTGCTCATTTTTGGAAATCAAAAAGTTTCGAGATTCCCGGAATTTGAAATAGCGAATCTAATTTGCTGTCAAAAAAACCGACTAAAAATGTTCAAAATCTTACGAAAATTGGAAATCCGTTTTTTTTTTCTTTCGCTGATCAATAATTTGAGGTCAGATTTTCAAAATTGAGAATAGTTGGAATCAAATTGAATAATAGGGAAATTTCAAAGACTGCAGGCTGATATTCAGCCAAAACCCGTTTATTTATCGAATAGTTCCTTCAATGTTTCAACCTCCTGTCAAATCCACCACGTGGTTCTGCCTAATGTGAATTTACAGTCTGCAGATGTGTAGATTTGATTACAAAGCGCGTGGTACTACACGTTGTAATTACGTCGAAATCAATTACGGTATCTGCCATACACCCAATAAGTTGATCGTCGATCGTTTGAATCATAATTTCTAAGAATCATTCGATCTGTTAATAAATCTCAACGAGAAGGGGGGAACGGAGAAGGGTAAAAAAGTGTTGGGTGTTACGCTCGAGGCAATGAATGAGATCTGATTCATCAAGACACACCGATGCGTTAGTTGATTATCAGTTATCCCCTCAGATCGGGCTGTTGAGGCAGGGTATAAAACCGCTTAGAGCAATTAATACTCTTTTTATTATTACATACTATTCAACCTCTGATTGAACGTGATAATTGCCCGGCAAATAACACCTATTAGCCTCTCGATCGTGCGCCGAGAAGATATATACCACACAGTCGATTATCGACCGTTTGCTTCTTTGTAGAGTTCACAAATTGATTATCGACCGTTAAATGCCAACCGACAACACGATATAAAATATACGCATCCTCAAATTCAACACTGTACCTAACAACACGGTTGGTAGCGATAGAAGGGCCCAAAATAAGTGAGAAAAGTGAGTTTTTTACTCCAACAAGTGACTGAAAGTGACTGGAAAAAGTCAATTATAACTCAGTGACGACATCAACGGTCATTGCAATGGTGTGTAATTTGAAGCGATTTCGCATGATATCGAACAGATTTGAGAAAAAAAAGAAGTTGATAGACCAGTCAAGCATCTTCATAAGCAGATTGCTAGTGTGTTCGTCGCCTTGCATGTGCGCGCCTGTATACTAAGGTTGTTGAATTCGGTAAACTGACAACATTGGTCAAAAACTGCGTGTACTTTTGTACATTATTGCACGCTACCCAATTTTGCATATTGCGCCCGTGAAGGTAGATACTCAACCGGCGCCTCATATGGGTGACTCTGGTATTTCTAGAGACCGAGATTTGAGAGCAAAAAAGATATTTTGACAGTGCGAAAGTAAATTGTGATTAGAAAAGTGATTAAATCTTGGAAAAATTGACTGATAGTGAGAAAAGTGACTCGCTACCAGCCCTGTAACAGTTATTCAGTAAAAAAAAAAAACATTTCACGTTCAATTGTCATTAATCGCGGCGCACCCGTCACACCATACATATCAATTTGTTTGCGCTTTAATGCTGTCATTCACTCGCGACGATATCATTCAGACCGTTAGCGTGACGCCCCAGATAAGAGCGCGAAAGAGTCGCCCATCGTTACTCTCATACTGTGAGATTCGCAAATTGCAAATCGACTGAATTCTTTCAAGTACGTGTTTCAGAAATTGACTTTAAAATAGGGAAAACTATCCAGAGCCCTGCTGGCACCCAGATAGAAAAAAACCGTGAAGTTTTTCCCATTTGAAAGTCGATTTTCACATGAAACCGAAGCTAGCAGCAATAATTAGCAGACTAAAGTGCTGAATTCGATCGAAATGAAAGAACGAGGCCAAAGTATAAAATTTTTGTGAAATGTTATGAAAAATGAATACTTTTAGAGCTTTTATAAAAATTATAAGACACAAATCTGTACTTCGTAATCATATTCAGAAGAAGCTTGTAATGTTCGCTTGGAGGTTGTCGGTCGGTCTCTTGTTAGTATATGTATATCTTAAAGTTTGACGGATTCGGGGGAACGAGGTGCTCGAGATCGTCGACCGCGGTTTTACTCGCCATTCCGTTATCGAAGCGGAGGTGGGGAACAAACAAAACGGGTAAGAATACGATAGCAACGCATAACTCATAATTCTTTGAATCGCTGTAGTTTCGGTCTGGCTTTGTATCGCGGTAACATTCTTCCGGCGCAGACTGAAGGACCATTTCAAATGCCATTTCGTTTTTATCGCGGTAACAGTGGCGGCTAACGCCTGGTGATCGCTGAAGGAGGTTGGACTGTGAGATTCCACAATCGATGATGGGAAGTTTTTCGTCTCTAAATACATCGAAATTGAATTTCATCAATATTTGCGAGATATTCGCTCCTCGTTCTCAAGTTTCACTGTAAAAATTTCCCGTTATCGAAACTCTTATATGTTTACGAATTCTACTTTATGTACGTGCTCCTCGTGTTCCTTTACTCTCTAAAACCGTTGTCGAAACCGGGAAACGCGAGATCAGTTTAAGGTTCGAGCTAAAGATATAGAATACTGCACTTTCAAGTTTTCCAGTATAACTTCTGCGGCGCCCGATTCTCTTCATCTCATTCTGCTTCTTCTTCTTCTTCTTCTTCTTCTTCTTCGTCTTCTTCCAACAAGGAAAAACTTTTACCGCTGACTCGACTAGAAAGAGACGCACCGTGGATAAAAAAAAGAAAACAAAAAAAAACAACAGAAAACGTAATAAGAATCTTGTCGCCTCCAGGACGTCGAACTCGATCCTCTACTCTCTTCTCCAACCAGCAGCAATGACTTATCAAATAATGAATACCAGGTGTGTAATACCATACGATAAATTGAATATCAATTATAATTCCATCTCCGCTACGGTCTTGTGTCATCTACCTACGTCATCATGTCACACAGTGGTCAGTGGTTTAGTTTGACCGTCGCGTGACGTAACGTCGGATAACCGAGTCACGTTCAACACTCGAGGAGAAACACATTGGGGTAGGTCGGTCCAGTGCTTGTGAGTTCTAAATATTTTATTGTACTCGCAGTTTCGACCGGAACAAAAAAAAAAAATGGTTTCTTTGATCTTGAGAATCTAAAGTAGGTACGTTATTTATTCTCAGTTAAATATATGATACGGGTGACGATTATTCGCCTCTGTGAGAAATGGGTGATAATAAGAGAAGAAAGAACGAAACCGTAAAGGATAGAATTAATGGCGGCTAAGAGATGCCGTCGTGTTTACACGATCGCTAATGTCCGTCCATTTATCCGACCTGCACCAACGATCCTTAATTCTCTCTCTTTGCACACGCTAACGGAGTACCGACACACGGTACATGTACAACATGACGTCCGAGACGATAGCTCTTCGAATTTCAAACAATCTCTGTAATTCTTGTGAAAATTGACTTTCAAAAACTGGAGAAAAATATCTTGGGCCCGATTTAGGGCAAGTGTAAAGTTTTCCCCGCGATTATTTCTGCACGGAAATTTTCGATGAAGGAAAAAAAAAGAAAAAAATGCTGCGAGCTAGATTGACTTTTTAATTAAAATACCATCAAGAGGGGCAGCAAGAGAGTATCGAGCAATTATCTCGACCACCGAGCGTCGAACGTTGAGAGCATGCATCGAACGCACGGTATAAACGATAAGTATGTAGGTTTTGCCAATCAAGATACGATCCCGGCGATATGTATATACCTTCGATCTCGTATATCGGTTTCACGTCACGCCCGATTCTAAAAAAGAAGATACCACGTCACGATGTCGAGGAGATAGCAATTACACAAGAGTTCCCGATTGATAATTAGCGTATAGTTGAGTTGAAGTGAACCTTTTTACTCGTTTTTTTTTTCTCAAATGAATCATTAAAGTTTCGAAACAGTTTTATTTATGACGCTTCGCGTCAACGAATATTCTAAAAATGATAATGATAATAAAAAAATTGTGTAAATGATCGTGTGACGGGCGGCGTGCTCCCAGAATTGAATCGAGAATGCGAGCTGCTTGTAAAGGTTGCGTAGCGTGGGTGAGTGAGATGGCTTGTAATCATTAAATGATACGGTTTTACTGATAAGCAAAGAAAACACAGGCACCTTGACGCAGACCGTAATCCATTTGTCTTACATCAACATTCCGCGATTTATGTATTCGCAAAAGGGTAACGTAACTTCTTCTCTCATCAAATTAACGCTGTCCGTTCATCTCCCACAAAAAAGAGAAAGAGAAGAAACAATGATCCTGTACAACATCAATCATTTTCTACTTTGATATTCAATCGAAATTTATGCAACTCATCGATTATCTATTTCCGTCCGATCGCAATCAATGCGAGTCGTAAACAATGTCCTGGATATAAAATTAGGAATAGCAGTGATTCTCATCTGACAAACAAAAAAGAAGCTTCTTTTTTTCAGTTTTTTTTTTCATACACGTATCAAAAATGTCAAATTTGTAGAATCAGTACAAACCAATCGTTAGTATTGAGTACACTAATTTATGACAGATAATAGTGTCGGATCAATCTATCGAAAGACGTGTCACTCAAACCAAAAAAATACAATAGAACCATTGAAGCACTTTGAATCTAATCACTGCCTAATTACACAACGAGTCTCATCGCCAAGGTAATCAAAATCATAGACGAGAATCCCTTACAATAGATCCCCGCATATTTGCGTTTGAATAAGAATAGAAAAAAAAAAGAAAAGTGTAATGACGTACATAGGAGTTGCCAAATCTTCCCATTCTCAAAAATATCGTATTATTATGATTTATATACGGTAGTAGTAGTAGTAGACATGAGTTATTTTTGGCTGCAAATCTCTACGATAGTATCTCCTCTTCTTGAAGATTACGTCAGACGTAAGACGTTCGGCAATCGTGCGATGAAATAATACAAGCTACTTGAAGTCTGTGTATATTTATCGTCTTCATTGTCTAATATTTGGCATGGGATTCGTGACCACGCTATAAACTATCAAAAGACCGCGATATTAATCCGCGATAAAGAGAATGAAGACGGAAAGAAAGAAGAAAAAGTATAGATACTGCAAGAATTCTCGTTAGATTAGACCGTTACCTAATATTCGACTGACGAACAAACCGTAACACACACCGGATACAAAGTACAAGCGTGCAAAATATATTTTGCAAACGCAGCCAATTCCTACGAGAGAAGAGTGTGTATATTAATTTCTCTCAACGGTATAATTTTTCACACCTTTTGTGTACGTATAATCTAAAAAAAAAAAAATTACGATGTCAGGGTCATCGCGAAACGTAACCGAACCAATCATATAATCGCGAAATCCAATCAAGAGAACAAAGCCGGGGTAACGAAATTATCCAAATCGTGTCAGGCCGATTATACCTCGCAATCAGAGCCGTGCAGGGCTTCCATATCTCATCGCTGCATGGTTACACCTACATCCCGTAGAAATTCTGTCACAATCCGACATTTTCTGATACACATTTCATTATAGATTGGTTAATTTTCTTCGGATCGATTATCTATCGACAAGAAGGAATTCAGACTAGTTACTAATTTCGATAGATTATAAACTCAGCTTAGAAAATCGGCAATTTTAGGTGTTCAGTTTTTTTCCTGATTCCTCAGAAATGATGCGCCAATATAATGAATTGTAATCATTCGTTCATCAAACAGATGTGAATGGAGCTGAGTGAACGTGAAATAGAAGTATAATAAATATCCATCGGATTGATTCGTAAGTGTTCAGTAATTGAGTCCTGGTAGATTCCGTATCTGGGCCAGCGAAAGGTGTATTTTTTAATTACTATTTAAAAAAATTAAATATCGCCATCCTCAGAATTGGTCATATTATTGAAAATCGACCTCTCAAATTCTCTCTTTACTCAGAATTCCCCGCGTGCAACGATTTCGAAGAATCTGATATTCCGCAAGTGACTATATATCGCGAATAATCTTGCGAAATAACAAATAAGGACAATGTATAAAATTCCGTGAACAACGTCAATGAGTGTTTCTCAAAAGATATGTGAAAAAATAAATAAATAAATAAAGTATCTTATAATGTTAAATGATCAATCGGAGAACCGCTACGGTGTAGACGACTGTGTAGTGTTGAGAATAAGGAATTTGTGTCAAATGCTTCCTAGAACCAGGCATTCATTCGTGCAACGAACGCTGTAACCTCAGAATGTATATAACACCTGTATTCTGTACCTTGGCTGACCTCGGCCTCTAGCTATATGCATATTAGGTACCCGCGAGAGAGTATTACCACGAGGAGATGATGACTCTGAATAACTCTTGTCAGAACAAAAAAAAAATCAAAGGTGTTCCCAAAGTTTTATCATAATTTTTTGTCAAGCGCCGATTTTGCACAACGAATTGCAATTCGAGGAGTGAAAACGAGAGACACATATCTCATTTTCTACCACATATGCATTAAAAACGAGTGAAAGTGAGGTTAGAACCATGAGAACCCTGCGTTCTCCGCTAGGGGCAGCACTTTCTTCGTTTATATCACCGTTACTATGCGGTTAAGAGACTTTTTTCTCCCTGCTGGCAAGCTTATTTCCCCGGTAAAAAAAAACTGTGACTTCCATCCCGTCAAGGAGGATCACACGAGTTTTTCACAACAATTTTCGGGTTAATTATGAGGCATCGATAGCGCTAATCGATACGTAATTTGAATACCAGAGTGTCTAGGCGTCGTTGGTGAAACGCCGACTTCGACGACTGCGGGTAAGTTATCACCTCATCGTATCCAGGTGTACGACGAGTATAAGGTATAACAGATTATACCGTAGGACACGCGTATCGGACCTTTTAATTCTGTCTTGGTTATAGAGTAGTAGCAGGTATAGTAGACGTAGACTGCGGAGTATGATCCTGGCTGCAGGTGAGCCATTACGCATACATATATACCTATACCTATACCGTTGAGAAATATCCACCGTCAAATTACCTTCTCGATTATTATTATCTTCGCTCTGGCTATATGACGATATATTTTTTGACAGCGCTAATCGCGGTTCGATAAAACGAATTCAATTTCTTCTCTATCCTATTTATAATATACTATATACCTTAAGTTATAACACCGTCTGGTTTATTATATCGTAATTATCGACAAATCAACCCGCAGGGAATTTTTCGAATCTATACATACCAGATTCTAGAAAGTAGATTTCTCTTTTTTTTTATTTTTTGCTACCAATTTTGCCGCGGTTTCGGTATTCAAATCCAGATAATTATCCACCGAGGGTCTTAACAGCGACCTAAACCGATAATAACCACGGTTCGAGTCGTAGGACTCCGAGGTGTAACCGCACGGCAAACACGCATGAAGGTAATCCAACGCCGTGCGGATCGGAGCCTGGGGGAGTTCAGAGAGTCCCTTGGTCACATATTATTCTCGGGACTAAAAAATTAAATTTCTCAAAAATAAACCCAGATCAAACAAGACCTTATTTAACGTGCGAAGAGTAAATATAATTAATCCAACGATAACGGGTGAATATATATTTTTTTTTTTTTCAATTTCTTATCCGGGGTGAGAGAATTGCGAATGTGACGAGTTTCTTTTTTTTCCCCGTTGATATTATGATGGTGTAATAAAGTTTTGTGTCTGTATGTATATGTATGTAAACGCGATAATAAAAATTGCGAAGTACACTAGACTAGCCTGAAGCCGGGGGACTCTGAGAAATCTCTGCAACGATATACACGATGTCGAGAGTAGAAGACCGCGCGGTAGCGCTAAAATATTTCTTATGTTCGCTTATTATTCATATTAGCACATGTTCCTTGCAGTAAAGGATTTACAATGTTTGCTCCTTCCTCGCTAGAACGATGACGACGGCTTGACGTAAGTCGAGGGAACGGAGAAAATTGAAATGATACGTCATGGATTATCCAGGGTGGCCACAAATTTCTGGCAAAAACCAAAAAAAAAAAGTTTGATGACATTTTCAGGTTTTCCAGGACCCAAAACGCAGTTTTTTCATAACTTTAAATGTTTTTCCAATCAATTTTAGGAAGAGTGCAAGAAATAAACTCTACGGGTGGTCAGATTTTAGATTTTCTGGTCTCGAACCAAAATTGACGTTGAAAAAACATAATCTTTTCTTTTTTTCTTTCTGCGTTCATTGATTGATAAAAGCATTTTTTTTCAGCCGTTTGAATCTCAAAAATCTGAAATCGGATCACCTATAGATTCTATTCTTGGCACATCGGACTAAAAAGGATATCTGTTCGTAAAAATTTATGCGAGTGATTTTTATGCCTGAAAAAAAAATGATATTCAGCAGTTTCGAATTTTTTGTCATTCCAAAGTGATTAATTATCCATGAATTTTATTCTAATTGTCAAACAAAAAGTTTACTTTTGAATACTGCAGTCATCTGTCCACGACAATTCCTGTTTTCTGTATATCATTGTCAATTTTTTTTAGAAGATAGGACCTCGAAAATTGCAATATCAAGTTAACACAATGCGGCAGGTGTATTCGAAGCGATTATTGACCGAGTGTGCAGCTAGTCGTGATCGGGTCGTAAAATTACTGCATGGGAAAATACATCGGGCGGAAGGGGAATAAGAGGAGGAGAACAGGCGAGAGAGAGTAAGTCGAACCAATCTGTTCGTATGTAAGGTACGTACAGAGGATACGGTCAGAGTCAGAGTCAGAGAGAGAGAGAAAGGGAAAGAGAGAATAAACGTGGGCGGAGTAAAGCCCTCATACGCCGCACGTATTCGCACATTCACGCACCCCGCCGATACACCGACCACCTTACGATCCCACAGCTAACGCAAGTCTCAAGGAACCAGCGAGAAGATTAAGAAGAAGAAAACCTCGTTTTTCTTGTCAAATTTCCATGAAAATCAATCTTTGTATCCCAATAAAATGTAAAATAGTCTAATTTTAATTAAATTCACAACTTTTGGCTGCTAGCCGGAGCAGTTAGGGAGCTCAGACTCTTTGTCCCTGGGTTTAAAAGGAGTAGATTTATCGGTACATCAAACAGAAACGGTAGGGTGATGAGAAAGAAGGCAGGTCGAGGTTGTCGTATACGCGAGTAGCGAACAATGTACACATACGTGAGGAACTGCGAGCTGGTGTGTAGTACGTACGTAAAGTACCTACGTCGCTTCGGGTCTCGGGGTAGCAGCGCGGCTACCGTTCTCGTTCGTTCGTTCGTTCTACTCGCAACTCGCAGACTGCTATCACGGAATTTGCTGTGCACGCACGCACGCACTCACGACTTTATACCAATGTCCACTCAGTTGGATAAAATACTCATGTATGTGTAACGTACGACTCACGAATTCAGCAGTCAATTTGGGATTAGGCGATAGAAAAAAATTGTTGCGCTGTCCTTTCTCGTTTCATATTCAATAACGAATAAATAGTCGATTTTGATTTGATTCAATATCGAATAATAGTCGAATGAATGACGCCGATATACAATTTAGGCCTTGTTTCAGGTCAAATACAACAAATATGTGACCAATTTTCAATTTTCAAGAATTATTAAAGTCTGTATACCGATTATGATAAATATCGTGATATTTATGATAGAAATTTGGTAGCAATGATAACGATTCAATAATCCGATTTAAAGTTATTTATATAATAATAGAAGGACCAAATAAAAAATTCAACAATAAGTTAGTACTTTTTGCAACATTTTTCTTATACTTTGTATAATGATCTCAAACCGTGACTAATATATTCGACCAATTTGTAACTTTAATTTTTTACTGAATATAAATATACTATTTTCACGGATATAAACAGAGTTGAAATCTTTTATTCTAGATTTCATTTTCTATTTGATTTTCAAATATCTTCTCAATTCTCTTTTCTTCTTACGATATTTGTATATATTCATTATAATAAACAGCCTCTCCAACCACCGAAGGCTAATAATCGAATTATAACTGTGTTACAGGGGTGAACTCAATAACTGTAACTCATTGTCAGCTGGTCAACGTGAGACAAGATCGTGGGGCGGCGACCACGAGATGACATGTATCGCGAGAGATGCTTCGGCTTCAGTGTAAATATGACAAAATATTCCAACTCACATAAACAAAAGAACCAAAATAACCGAATATCCAGAAAAATAAACTAATTTATTATTCGGCCCACGAAACTAAATCCCCCAAAAAAGATTATTAGCGGAATTCTACATGAAAACTCCGAACAAATATATTACTATAATATAGTAATCATGCCATTTCTTCAATTTAGCAATTTCGCTAAGAATTTTTTTAGATTTAGTTTCGTGACTCGAGATATTTAGAAATATCTAAAATTCGATTCAGATAAGAAGATTATTTATTTATTTCATTTGAAATTGAAAAACATCGTTTTTATCAACAAGTATCAAATATTGTTGAATATTCGTCCGCATGGGTGGATCGCATAACAGAACCGAGAACGTAGACGAAAAATAAAAGGTACGTTTCGGTCGAGTTAGGGTGTCGCGTATAGAAAGGCATAAGCATAAGGAGGGGGGGATCGGATCTGAAATCTTGATGTATGGTACCAGTACCAGTCAAGGGGTGAATAAGAAGCGGGTCTCCCGAGTCCCTGCATAGGCATGAAATTACGAATAAAGCAGCGAATAGAATCCCGTCCCCCGGATTAAAAGACAGGGCGATGGTATTACGGCTGTTTTTTCATTCATTTCATTCTCTAAACCCGAACTCGTTTCGATAAACAGTCTCTAGGTATGGCGAAAACTAAAATCGTCTCGAACGATTCGAGGGGTTGAGGACAGAGGAAACTGAGAACCCCTGGATTTACAGTTACGCGACGAATTCAAATTTCTCAAGGTGTAAAAGGTATGAAAATGAAAAACAAAGAATCCTTCGATACTGATTTTTATTTATTCCCCTACTCTGTGTTTCTTTTTTAAAGCGTATCAAACTCACGTGCTTAGAGTGAGACGCATCCAGGCGCGTTGCGTCAGCAGCGTCGACGCATTGCGTCGGGCTGGCCTCCAAAGCTGCTTTCAAAAACCGCACATCGAAGACGTACACTTCCCTTCACCGCGTTCTCCCTTCAACGTTATAAAGAACGTATGGAAATATTCTTTTCTCTACACTACTCACAACCCCCGGACGTTTATGTGTGTGTGTAAACAGTTTTATTACTACGAGGGTCGACGTCGTAGTTCGGTGAACGCGATCGACGCGACACTTCTATCAAAATTTAAAACGCGCGAAGGTTCAAAACCGGCTAAATTCTTCACTAGTTTCTTTCTTTAGGGACACTTTTTCTCTCCGTTTTATATTCCTTTTTTTCTTTCTTTATCTTGACACAATGACTAATTAATTAATTAGACTTTTGTCCTCGTCCTCAAGAATTAAGATTAATCAATTATTAAGATAACAACACTGGCTCTGTTATCGCACGATGTTTAAGAACGTAAGGGTCATTCAGATCTTTATTTTTTTTTTTTTTTTTTTTTGTCAAATTGATTAATCAAAGGTGCGACTAAGAAAATAAACGATTTAGAATAATTAAAAAAATAATAAAATAAAATAAAAAAACTTTTCAGTCGTTGCACGTGATTTCTCTTATCGCAAAGAAATTCTGATAATACTCGATCGTAAACACGTCCACGGCACACTGTTCCCTCATCCTGAACTAAATTTCAATAAACAATTGAATATAATCGATGTATGAACGAACGAATGAACCACAGTTTTCACAATATCCAATTATCCACAAATTAAAACGAAACGAAACAAACAGACGAGATAAAAATACAAAAAAAAAACAATCAACAGATTCGATTAGCGTCACATTTGATGATTATTAAAACACTCTTATAACAACAAACTGAACACACTGAGATGAATGAAACACCGTTGCATACGCGATACGTAAACAAAAGACAACTAGACCACGAGGTGAAGGAGAGAGTAAAATTTATTATTCTCTTATTGCATCGATATCGATATCGATATCGATATCTATGTGAATGATATATCGTCGTCTCGTGGTCGGTGTGCTGCTGTGATCACGGTTGAGCGCGTACTGACTCCGGTGGGGATCAGTGATTTTCGGTAGGCGCTCTAGCGAGGCTAGGGTTAGGCGAGTGATCGGTGAGCCAACTGCCAACCAGTAAGTTTGCTGTGGCACACACGGCACCCACCACTAAACCTCAGCGGCTGGCCAGGCGCGCGAGTATTACCCCCTCCCCTGATACCCATCAAAGGTTTACGCTACGAGTCCAGAGAGCCACAAGCTACGCCGAGGCAAGGAGGCGAGCGTGCGAGCGTTCTTCTTCACGGCACAGGCCGAGCGGGCTACACTCCGCTCGATGCGGCTGCTAGAGACGCACCGCTCACGCGTTTCTCGGGCTATATACTCCTTTGGGTCCAGAAAATCGATCGACTTTACCAATCGATGTTTTCTAAGAACGATTTTAAGTATGTAAGAATCGAATACGATTCTGAAAATCTTGAATTGAACAAATTTTTTTAATTCTATTCTGGCTTTGTGTATTTTATAATCTAACGACACGAGCAATAAAATGGTAAAAAAGCTTCCCGCCTTTTCGGCTGGATTCGTGTGTCCTTAAAATCGATAACTTTGTAAAAAAAAAAACATCGAAACATCGGTGGATGAATAGGATGAGGAATTATTGCGACAAAAATCCTGTTCATTTTTATAACCCTGTTTTTTTTTTTTTTTTAAATATACACAATATATTTACAATATTCCCTCCTTCATTTGTCGTTCGCTGTTATCGAAGCGATTTTATGTTAGGCTGTTTTCGAACAGTTGAATTAGAAGACACAAAAAACTTGGATAAAAAACATGGAAATCGATTTTTTTCCGGTGCTGAATAAAATAATAATCTGATATCGAGTAAAAAATATCAACACACTCGATTAGTCGAAAAGTATCGCCTATCTCTGGTCAGGGTGATTTGATATTTAGAGACGGTCGATGAGTTCTTGCTTTCAGCTCGCGTAGAGCGGAGGCTGCAGGCCTCTAGGCTGTAGGGTGAGAGAAGTGAAAGCTTTCGAAAATCCAGGATCTTAGGCAGGTAGTTGAAGTCGTTCTGGTACCGGATTTAAAATATGAATTAAAAAAAGTATCTTTCGTTAATTTAACGAAGATTTCATTAAAGACATCGATTGACAATATAATTACACATGCGGTGCGTTGCGTAACGAGAAACGTTTACTTTCTCGGTTATCTGAATATCCTTAATTATTTATCCTACTTTTGTGGATGGAATTACACAATATCAAATTGATAATAGACGATAATTATATCGTAGTTGATTGAGGAGAGCCTCGAAACGGGGAAAAAATATGAGAAAATTACAAATGAATTGAAAACAGGCTCGTATATTATACGTAACGGGTTATCAATCGGTATCAGATTACTCTCGGTGGCAGTGCCTTGCGCGCCACTACAGTACCAATGCTACTATTCAATATGTATCATATATACTAAGGATGCTGTTCCACAAAGAATAATTAAATCGAACATAACGCTTTTTAATATCGGCCAAAAATAATGGATCAATCGCTATGACTATGAACAAAATTTTAAGTGTAAATCTTATAAAAATGTCGAAAGAAAATCAGAATTTCAATACATATCGATTTCTTTTCTAGCCCGTCACTGAGAATTTACTAGAGATCTGTAAAGAATTGCAAAAAAAAATTCATATTCATAGTGAAATTTGGATCAGAAGTATGAGAAAAAGTAAAAAATGTTCTTATTCAATGGTTAAATCGATTAATCCGAGAAAAATAATCGATGCTTCAATTGATCGATTATTTTTTGCCATTCTTATCATAAATTGAGATTCAGCTCGCTCATCGTCAAATTGTTCTTTGATTTAATGTTTTTTGTAATTAGAAAATTCTTTATTCTTGTCCTTTTTGTTTTCCAAGAAAATCCCTCCCCTTGTTAAAACATGCGATAATGACAAACAATTGTCTAAATCTTGTCTTAACTCTCAAAGACGTCTTTTGGTCTCCTATAGTCGTCTTTGAGAGTTGAGACAATATTCAGACGTGAAAAAGTGGGACATTTGACGTCCATACGACGAATTTTAGAAAACTTTGAGTTCCCTGCTGTCTGGAAACCGAAATCCAAAGTTTCTTGAAAACGTATCTTTTTCTCGTACTTAATTAGCTCCCTAAACACGTTTCCACTTCCGTTTCCAAGATGCGAAAAGCCCCTCTTCGTGGATATCGGTTCTCCTGATCGCCAGTGTACCGATATCTCCCAGGATCTGGACCATCGTCGTTCCACGGACTCCCGCTGTCTTTTTTCGCAGATAAAAATGACTGCTGTTGACAAAAGGTAATTCTCGCGTGTCTCTGAGTAAAAACGGAGCCAGGGAGCCGGGAAGACCGGGATGAGATCGCGGGAATTAGGCCCCGAGGTTAATTACCGAAGGTGACAACTGCACCCCGGCACCTAAAGCCCCGGTCTCTGACCGCTCCGGCGTAAAGCCTATAGAGGTTCGGTTCGCAAAGCAGTCAGAGAGTGCGCACTGCCTACTACCTGCAGTCCGGAACGCCGACGGTGACGCCCGCGCCCCCGCGGACCCCGACGTACCCGAGCGTAAATCATAGAACGACGCCTGGCATCCTTTGTTTGCCAGTTCTAAGGCCAGTTTACACTTTGCTCACCGTCAAAGACCGACCGGAGTCGTATTATGCGTCTGAAAGCCTCCTCGAGGAAAAATTCGAGGACCCGGATGGTTGCCGATTTCCGGAACAGGAATTCGGATCGATCCTCGATCGGGTACATTCGCCTCTTCGGTTCTTCGGGGCCTCAAAGGTGAGAAAAACGTTCGAGAATGAGAAGTTGAGCGAGGGGGGAGAGGCAGCAGCGAGCTAATTGCTCTCGGCGTGGCAAATAACCTTCCACTGCGGTACAGGGACCCGATAACGTACGTTCTGCAGGAATGCGTTCTCCTTTTTATTTATTTTTTCCTCTCCCGCGACTCAGTCGAGATTGCTTCAACGATGGCTGCCGCGACCCCTTCGCTCTGCAGAGCAGGGCCCAAAACGGCCCTGGAATCAGAAATTTCGGGACGAATGGGCGCAAGATCTGCTGAATTCCTCGAGTCCTCGCGGCCCTTTAAGTCCGAGTCGATTATGACCGCTGGCGGTTCGCCGCAAGCTCGCAATTACACACATGAGGCCTGGTGTAGGTAAGCGCGGCGTTATTCCGCGCGGTACCGTCGCGACGGAAACCGCATTTAATCAGCCTGCGGTCGTCGACTTTCGCTTCTGTCGTTGATCCGCGGATTCGCGGCTGGAAAGAGTGAATATCGTATCGTAAAACGAGGATATTAGAAAGTGTCGACGATCGAAGGAGGGCGGATGGGGGGATCTTGACCGCCCTGACGAATTTGAAATAAAGGATTTCAGCCCTTTTTCGAATATCTTCGGTGTAATAATTTAGCCGAGGAGGGCGGACCACACAGGCGCGCAACGTAGCCCCTCGCCACCTCCTGGACCGCGTTATGACGTAATAAAATGTACCTGACCCCCGTCCCATTATCCTATCGTCGCGTCTCTACCCTCCTCCGTGACCATGAGACAGACGTTAGGTACCCGGTACCGTTAAATACGGAGCGCTATTTAATTAGGCATACCAAACCACCAGACCCAGGGACTGAGACGCAGCTGTCCCCGTGGGCAACGACCAAACGAATCCCATAGCCGCTCACCTGGGAAGGTATTATGCGGTGGTGACGACTCCCCGATCATTCAGTCTGGGAAGTTGGTTTTTCGGTTTAGCAAACAAAGGAGACACCAGTTGTTAAAGTTCTGCTATTCGTGTTACGGTAGAACTGCAGCTACCTCGGCTATTTGACACGTCGGATCGACCTCCCACTCCGTGCGCGGAAGAAAGCGTGGAGGGCTGCGCGCGCAGCGCGAGGCTCGTCGAAATCGTATAATTTGTGCTCGGTCGGTTCTTTTGTCCAAGTCTCGTACGATATAATGGAGAAGAGTGTGAATGTACGAGCGATAAATCGCGGTTAGTGCGCGGGGTTGTCGAGATTTTTCGATATTTTAATCATTCTAGGAGACGGTTGAGGGTATTAGTTTTCACGTCGACACCTCAATTCCGAGGCGAAGTAGAGGTTCATAGAAGCTGAAGGGGTCTTCGGCGCATCCGCCTCCATGCGGGTCCTAAAATCGAAGAGTTGGGTCGATAGCACCGGCACCGGGTGGAGGTCCTTTTTAACCCGAGACAAAAAACCGCTGGAACTACGCTATCTCACCCATTGATCCGAGCACTAAACCGCGCTCTTTATGTCCTCCTAAATACTAATCAATCTGGAGAGTAGCTCGCTCGGTTACCTACTCCCCTATCCTCGATTGACCCGTGAAGAGACCAGGACAATAAACTCCGACACGATCCAACTCCGTTCCGTAATTATCGTACTCGATTGATGACCTCGTGTTGAACGATTCTTTTGTAACACGTGCACCGAAAGTAGGACTTTGCATGACAGTTTAGCGGGATCAAAGCGTGCCGGGATTTTGAGGTTAAGTCAGCGCATGCGCAGTTCACAATGTTTTTGTTCACTTTCCGTGATTAAGGTATTGAGGTGAACACCCCCAATTCCTAGAAAATAATTACCAAGGAGGGAAAAGGGGGCAAAGCAATTGTAAGGCAACGAATTCTTCTGTAAGTAATCACTTATCGGATGGTACTGTACACGAAGAGTCGCAGAAGCTTCGGTGACGTTGGAGTGCGGCTAATTTTTACCTTTCGGAATTGAATATGAAGTATGTACCCAGTGGTGTAGGTAGTCTCGACCAACCGCAGTATGCTTCTGTCGGTTTGGAGAAAAAATGATCCTGCAATAACATTTGCACCGCTGCAACAACAGTCGCGTCAATGCGGTGACTTTTTGGTGAGATCTTGAGGATCCCCCGCACTTTAGCATCTCGCAACAATAACACGGCATGTGTGGTCGCATCCAGTGGTTCTCAGGTACCAGACTGAGGGCTTAAATTTCGCGAAGTTGTAAAGTCCGTTAATCCTAACGCAAACTTACGATCTTTACGCAGAAATTAAAAAATTTCATCCCGCGTCTTATCTACAGACTTTGCGTTTACGAAGCACAGCCTAAATATAACTGACGCAATTTATTTTATCAAAGGTGCATAAGAATCGGGTGGTGTCACCGATTCTATGATTTTTTATTCCGGGATAGATAATCCTAATCTTAAAAAGACTATCGACGTTGTCAAACTGTCGATAAGGTTGACATGCACTAAGACGCAGATTGCATCGGGAGAATTTCTCGCACCTATACCGCGATATTTACTGTTTTCAATACCAGTGGAAGTCTCCGCTGTTTTCTCAACGATGAGCATAAAGGAACACAGAAAAGGAGAACGTGGACAGTCGCGTTCGCTACTTATCGAGGCGCCGTTCTAACGCCTATTATAACAGCTTGCAAATATTAGCCCCATGCGTTAGCGCCCATTTCTGCGCACATACTGTGCGAATAGTTTATGCGATCGTTTTCCTGACCCGTATAGAGAAGAACCTTTTTTTTTATACTTCCCGTTTCCCTGTTGTCAGAGAAAAATCGAAGTACTTGTAATCACCCCGAAAAGGAAAGATTTTTCAGAACTGATTAGATTTTAGCTTCGATCGGTTCAGTACTTTTCAAATTATTGAAATAACAAAATTTAAAAGAATACTAGAGAATGGATCAACGGATTTGAATGAACTCTGGTACCACATGGTTTTTTGGGTCGTTGATCACGAATTTGAAGTCGGTTTCGCAAAATTTCAATTTGGTGCATTCGATACGCTCTAAAAAAAAAAAACTAAAAACCTTTCGATTTCGATGAAAATTGGTACTCAAACGTTTTTTGGGTCACTAATCACGAATCTGACTATAAATTCAAAATGGTGGATACAACTTGATGGGAAAAACACTAGAAAAGGTGCTCAAAGTTTTTTTTTGTTCTGAGGTCAGATTTGCAAAATTCAAAAGAGCTGGAAACAAAGTAAATAACTCTGGGCTCATACTCAGACTGAACCCGCTCGTAGTTTTTTTTTTCTTTTTTTTTGAGTTTCGTGATACACTCTCGTTATCTAATCTTGAGCGAAATTATCTGACACTACTATGACGAACAGAGATTGACACTCCAGCTAATTATCGCTGGTTCTCTACTCCTCGGGATTTGAAACGTCGCTTTATTGCGAATTAAAAATCTAGTCCGGGTCGCATGGGCTTAGGAGATAAGCTTCGCGTGGCCCGGCTGAATCACCCGGATAATTAAAACCGTGAGTTTGATTAATCGCCGGGTCTCTCACAGTCTGCGTATTAATTATTGCACATGAAAAAAACCGCAAATTATTTTGTCACGATTTTTTTTTTTCATACGCGGAAGTGGAGGAATGACGCTAATTGTCGGCTTGATATAAACGCCGGGTTTTAACAAGATTGACAAAGAAGGTCGAAACCCGTCGAGTTCGTCGATGGTCAGTAATGAGATGAGAGACTGCAACGGTACATACTTTGTGTGTTATGACGTTAATAGCGGGGCTGCAACTTGTCAAGTGAATATAATTTCCCAATAATTTAACATAATTTCACCTAATCATATCCAACCGCCTTGGAATGTTTACATCGTATATTTAATCGGCCAGAAACGATTCCTCGGTTTTCCAGCAACACATGCGAAAGACTGAAGCTCGTAAATGACTGACTTCTAAGTTTGTTGGCTATTCAAATCGATTCATTAGTCACTTTGTACCGGATGATTTATGCCGCTCTTCGAGCCGCCTCGGAATTTGATCATAGGATGCAGCTACATGAACTGCAGCAGCCATAAACGCGATCCAAATCGTTAATGTACCCACACGGATATTCGTATTAGGAATTCATACATAATCTCGACAGTTGTTAACAACTGTGTAACAGTTTTATCGCGTAAACGCCGAATATTTTCTTCACGATGCGTAATCGAGGAGGAATTATGTACACCTGGAAACGAGAAGAAAAAGAGAATCAATTTCGGGAATTTTTATTAGGGAAACTGTTGGAACGATCGGATCAGGTTTTTTTCTGGTTAACCTCGTATCGATGACCCAGGGGCAAATAACTCAAGATTTGACTGACACATTATTTTTTTTAGTGAAATAATTTCTTTCATTTGAATTTTTTTTTCAAATTAGTTTTTTCAAATTTTATTTTCCGAAAAAAGTTTCTACAATTTACCTTTTTGTTTAATTTCTGGGTGCATTCGACTCTTTCTCAACTGAATCGAAGGACGACTTTTTCGACAAAATTCAAAAGAGTCTCCCAGACTGCAGTTTCGCAAAAGTTTGTCAAAACGATGCAAAACTCTTCCGAATAACAGAGAAAAATTTTACGATTCATGGCATGAGGATATAATACAGTCACCCGAAGCTATTCGCATTAAGATAATCGACTGCGATAATCTCGGATATCGCGAGGCTATAATATCGCGAACCGGGTCGTAAATTCGAGGACGAACATATCCGGAGGATGTGACCAACTGAACTGAAGTTAGCGCCTGCAATATCGTTTTGCATTTATACCTTTAGGTATAAAAGAAAGTTTGGACGTAAATTGACGATGGTAGCGAGCACCCAACTTGCGGCAATAAACCTACGATAATACCCCAATTGAATCGTTCTTACCGGTATCAGTGATAACGCGCTCTTCGCGTTCACAACAGACACGTATTCCTCATCTACGTTGCGTAAACGCACGCGGTTCGATTAATTATTCCAAATCAGCGACGGCTTATTTCGTTCCGAAAAAAAACCTCAATTTTTTTTTTACGGATTTGATTCCCCCTAATTTTAGGCGAAATTTGAAGACTCTGAATTCACTCTGAGTGAAATTTTCCGAATTCCACGACGATCGCGGGGTGATTAAATCGAGCCGATTGTCTAATCAGGGCCGCTATATCGTCTCTATCTTGCATACCAACGTTTGTTGAAAAAATGTATCGTTATCAATCAGATGATAAACGGCGCCGACGTTAGACGCAAAGCGGCACTTCAAATATGTCGGTGGAGAATCACGAGTGAAAGTTCCGCAAAAATGTATTTACAAGTATAAAGTAATAGAATCGTGTAGCTTATATGTGGTTAGGAGCGTCGCGGCGCCACTACCGTACGAATGGGGGTAAAAATAAATGAAGAACCTTTATCGTCTAAACGGGCAAGGTTTTTCTGGCGCCATGAGGAACAACGCGATTAAACAATAATCGACGTCGATCGATATCAGTAAACCTCTGGAATTCCAACTCTCTTATCGCGATGAACTGACTGAGTCGAGGTTCTTTTTCTGACCATCATCCGCTACGTCAAAACAATTGATTATTTTCTATATATGGGCCATTCCGCCAAATTCTGTACGCAAATCCTGCCTCTGAACTTTTTATACTTTTTTTGGATGAATTCTTCAGGTTACTCAAGTGTTAAAAAAGATATTTCTCGAGTATAATAGAAGATCTCCGACTTCGGTTGATAGAGGTTTCCGTAATTAGTATAGATTTTGGTCCGAAATTTTACAATCTAATTAAACAGTCCGATAAATTTTTTGAAAAAGAACTAAAAACACGGTTTTTATCGGAGGTTTTCTTAATTTTTTCGAGAATATTATAATCATTTTGACGTAACTTGTCATCTTCAGCGCAAAAATCGAAAAATAAGACCGAAAATGTTAATTTTACCATGTTCTCCATCGTTTTTTGGAAATCGGAATTTTTTTTCTGAAGATTTAGAAAATTCCCAGTGAAAAACATGCCTGAAAATTTTTAGCTCGTTTACCTCCAAGTCACAGTTACGGTTTGAATAAAATTTGAGGGTTTTGTTTGCCATTATTTGAACATGTTTACATCGAAATGCAAAAATAATGACATCGGGCATGCTTTTTATCAGAAATTTTCTGATCTTTCAGAAAAACAATTTCGATTTTTAAAAAACGATGGGGAACATGGCCAAATTGACACTTTGAGTCTTAATATTTTTCGAATTTAAATTACAAGTTACATGAAAATCATAAAAATTTTCGAAGGATCCAGAAAATTTCCGACCGAGAACCGTATTTTTTAAATACTTTCGAGGTATTTTTTTGAACTGTTTACATAGATTGGAAAATTTCGAAGCAAAATCAAAATCGGAAATCTTCCATACCCGAGAAATGTCTATAACAAATTACCAAAAAATAAAAAAATTCCGAGGCCGGATTTTCGTACAGGATTTGGTGGCATAACCCATGTATAGTATATGTGGTTCTCTTGAGTAAAAAGCTCACTTTGATGTCCCGAAGGATAAAAAAAAAATTCACTGTGCGTCATTCAGAGAATATCATTTAAAAAAAATATCCGGACAGTGGAGGGCTGTACGCGTTGTGGGAACTCGTTGGCGATGCCATGCTAACGATACTCTCTGAGAACCCCGTCAAGGATCAACCGGACCGGACGCCCTCTTTCCCGCGGCGAACGAGGCCGCGCGGTTTCGAAAATCGAGTTTCATTCAACGATTCCGCAAGTAAATTCCCGCAGCAGACTAACCGTCTGTGGTTTTGACTCCCTACACGTTACGAGAGGACGCGGATTCGAGTGTGAAATTTCTAAGTACACCGAGCGACCTAACAAAACTCGCGATTTCGCCACCGGTATTTTGCGTTAATTCGCACCTACGGAGATGTGGATTCTGCACCGATACTCATCGCGTCCGAGAAATGTTAGCTTTTTTCACAGAAACAAAATAAAAAAACTACGCGATACGTAATCGTCGCCGGTTTATTTGCAGACGTATCAAGACACGTGAATCGGTTTGCCGAAGGCTCCGCGTTGCGAATACGTAATTCGTTTCTCGTTCCTAATTAATCTCCTAAAGTCAGAGGTCGAGTGCCGGTAGCGACCTTGACCGAGTATCTCAAGAACGAATATCTCAATTCAGACACAATCGACGCGTGAGCTGTTACCGGTTACGGAATCGAACAGAGAACAGGATTCAATTCGTCCGGATTTCTTCACCGACGACTCCGAGTCTCTGCACCGTGGGTAAATACTTTTAACCGGGCATCGCGCCTGTATTCTTCCCGGATGGACCCGGCATCGTCTGCAGGTCGACCAGAACTCCCTCCTGTTTGACTAAATGCTCGTGTTTGCAGGAGACATTCCTTAGACGGCTGTCCAATACAAGCCGAGCGAGCCGCAGGGCGTGAACATAGATTCTGGGTCCAGACCGCGACTTCATCGATTTTCATCCTCGTCTGTGAGACTTGAACGGAATCCTCGGAAATCAGAGACAATTCTTCGTCCTTGAAGACAGTGTGGAATTTTTCTTCAATTATTTTTCTGCCTAATCAGAATCTTCACGACTTTGAATTTGCACGGGCACAAAGTCCCGGCCTACCGCCTACGCAATGGTTCTGTGCATGTACAGGGTGACACCTTCCAATGACATCGCAACGGTGTTGTCTCATAGCATCGATTTGTTTCTGAGAATATCTCGCTTCCAGCGACTCTGAGGAGAAAAATGATGGAAACCACTTTTGAAGCTTATCAAATTCTCTACAAAAAAGTATTAAACCTTTTTCAGCGTAGGATAGACCGTTCAGCGAATATAGAGGCCTGAAGTTCGGGGACTGATATTGCAGTCATTGATTCTGGCTTTTCGTATT